>OMLM01013970.1:0-45382 GCA_900302695.1 Helostoma temminkii | reverse complement strand
TTGTGGCACATTGGTTCCTTAGTGGCAGAACTGGAGACAGGGGACTAACTGGTGCTGAAACACAAACCAACAGGCCGTTTGCAAACAAACAAGTTATAGAGGTTCTGGTTGGCTCAAGCCAAGACTGGCAAACTTGCATTGTCTTGTGATGTAGCAGGATTACACTTATAAGGAGAACTCAAACTAATTTTTACCCTTCCATAAACATGTGCAACTTACAAGAGACATTAAAAACTGAATTTTCAGAACAGATTCAACAGAGGATACAATGTTTTGACTTATAATTCTTAGTATACATCAAGCGCCATAAACACTTGATCCTGTATTTCCCTCAATGCATCTGAATAGTGGCTTTCATTAGACTCTCCTGGTATAGTTGTTGGATAAGGTTTGGAAAGTCCAAACAACAAAAACAGACATTAAAACTATTATACAAATCCATTGCTAGTTTTTATGTCAGAAACTTAAAGCATAATTGTGGTATGTGCCAAAGTTTGGGCAACTTACTAAGTACTGACGTAGTAAGGCCCTTTGACCCTTTGGCAGAGATTCCAGCTTGCAAACACTTTCAGCAGCTATTAAGACTTTTTCTATACTTCCTTTAGATATTGTCTCTCATCTGTCACTGTAATTTCTAAGATGTTTTTTCTCCTGCTCATTTCCTAAGAATTAGAATCATACTCTGGATCATTATCCTGCTGCCAAAGCCAACTTCTTGATTATTATGCATTAACATGTAGAAGTGTGTTTGAGTTTGTGTGTGTGTTGGAGAAGCTGAGACTCACATTCAGCATGTAAGAAATGCAATCGTGTTAATATTTAGAACATTTTCTAAGCTGCTGTGAGAAGGTTATGACAAGATTTTTTTTTTTTGTTCCAGATGAAGAGAAACGTCTGGTGGAGGAAGTGTTCAGCAACGCGGTGGACTGTCTTTCAGACGAAGACAAGAAACTCCCCCAGGTGAGGGCAGGTGGACTCTCTGACTCTGTTCTCTCACAACCCTTGCGATGGTTTTATAAACATCCACATTGTTCTCACACCAGATTTTTAACCCAGTGCTACCACTTTTTCAGACCTCATACAAAAGTTTTTTAATTGTCTTCCAGGAGAAGACAGTTTAACAGCCTTAATGTAAAAGCTGCACACATAATGTCAACATGGGCTTTAAACACTGTGCTCCTGTTACTCTGCTGGGTTGAATTGAGTCACCCATTCATTATGAAACCCAGCCGTGTTGAGCTAATAGTTAGGTAAGCCACCACAGCACGAGCTACAGCAAAGCCAAGCATACATCACACTGTTCCACTACAATGGTTGGATTCTTTTTCCACTCTCTGTTTCTCTGGTGCTGATTGTTGTAATGTTATGAGCTGGTGACTTTGCACTGTCTGTAAACCTTCATAAATAAACGCTAATGATTCAAATCTTCTTGGTGTTCCTCAGGTGGAGCATGTGCTGCCGCTGTTGAAGAGAGGCATAGGAATCCACCATGGAGGCCTGTTGCCCATCCTGAAAGAGACTATAGAGATCCTTTTCTCTGAAGGCCTTCTCAAGGTACAGTTATGCCTTTTATTAAATATTCTGAACATCCTGTATAGGTGAAAATGGAGTCTCTATATATATGTACCTCCAGCATGACATAAAGCATAACACATGTCAACTATACAGTGCTTTAAAACTTTTGGGTGAACCATGACTTGTTTTTGTTAATGATCATAGTTATTGTGGTCATGGATTCGGCTTCCTGTTGCATCAGATGTTTGAGATGCTGATGGAGGAGAAATGGGGAGACTCGAAATGCACCATGATAATGCAGCTTGGGAGTAGACAGGAATAACTGGATGTTATATGCTATTGGAGCAAGACTTGGATCTGGTTAAGCATAATAATGCACTTGTTCTACTATGTCACCAAAAAACAACAGCGTACTTCTGCTGCACATGTCCTCCTGTTTCTCCTCCAGCGTACTGCCGCTCAATCACGTTGCTCAAACAAAGCTTAATGTCAGTACAATTATTAACATGTTGTACACAATGCATGCCAACTCCACTTGGGTCTGTATGGTGTCATCAAGGCAGTTTGTCCTCTGCGCACATGAGAGAATATCCCATCAAACCCCTTCGCTGCCAACACTGCCGTCACTTCTGGTTTTATACACAGGAGCTGGAGTGACCCCACCCCACAGCTGCAGTTACTGATTAATGCATTTAAAATTTATCAGATCAAAAGTTTTTACGACTGATCTATCATTGTGATGTAGAACAGTAGAAATACTGTTACCAGAGTTACCAAATAGTCCATGTTAAATATGAGCTGGCCGCACTTTGTTTGGCTCCTGCAGCATCTTTCAGAAGGATGTCACTTTGCTTTGCAGCAAAGGTTAAGCCAGGCTCAACCATTTCTGCTGAGTGACTTTTTTGTAGACTTCTGCAGACGCTCCTGCTGCCCGAACATGTGTTTTCATGCAAGTCTGTCTGAATGCTGCTTAACCTACCAAGTAAAGTATAGAGTTATCACATAATTATTTAAGTCAAAAACTGTAAACACTCTCCATGTAGACAATCAGCTGTATGTATAATTAGTTCTATGCCTTCTGAGTCCTCAGAGATTAACATCACTGAAGACTTTTTATAAAAACTATGCAGATTTTTGCTCAACTGCATGTGAGTACCTGAAATTGCACATTTTGACTAAATTTTCTTGAATCAACAGTATCTGCTTGTTGAGTGTAGATTTACAAGTCAGATTGCTTTGGTGGCTTGTTAAACTAGCTGTTCAGATGTTTGATGAAGAATAAAAAACATTCGGTACATTTATTATTCCATAATGAACAGGGCCTTTCAATGAAAACCACTGAATGCTAACATGTATTTTTGTGTACAATAAGGCTCCACACATCATGCTTTCAACTAGATCAAGAATGACATTGTCACAATATTGAGATGAGATTTTTTTTGTTTTTCTTTAACGCATCTTGTTCTCATTTCAGGCCCTTTTTGCAACAGAAACATTCGCCATGGGCATCAACATGCCAGCTCGCACTGTACTCTTCACAAGCGCACGCAAGTTTGATGGCAAGAATCACCGCTTTGTAAGAGCACACACTCACTCACACACAGAATTATTGTCACATGTGTTTTAGTAAAGACGTATTATTTGTAGATAAATTTGTTGTTGTCACATGAGTTCCGACAGATTCCAGCTGTGCCCTCTGCTCATCTCCAAAACTAAGAGTTTAATACTTTGCACACATTCAGATTTTTCTTTTCTTTTCTGTCATACCTGCAGCGTTATTGTCTGCTATTGAAATTAAAAAGTGCTTTTTTGTAAGTTTTTAAAGAAAACAGACTGTTATCCCTTTAATTTCCAGTAAGTGAACTAAATGTGGCTACTCTCCCAGTTACTGGAACTGTAATGGACATAACTCTCTGTAGTAAAACTCCTCACAGGCAGTGCTATCTTTTAAAAACAACAGCTTAGGCCTGTGTGTAGTGTGGAGCTGTGGAGCTCTGAGGTCTTTATAAGGTCTTGAAAGTGCTGCAGCTTGCATTGCCACATAAACAGCCACGTATTGTTTATAAGAGGTGGGGGATGAGTGTGGAGCTGCCGTCACTTAGAAGCACCCTTCATCTTAACTTTATACTAAAGGGCTTCCAGCTCTGTCTCTTACGCACACACACACACACACACACACACACAATCTCTGAAGAGAGTGAAGGAAACTACATCTGGTGCCTCTGACGGTGCCAAAGCTCCACGCAGGCACTTGCACACTTCATTTGACAAAACTCTCATTCCTGAAACACACTGTGTTTCAAATTAAGAGCTGATCCCAAGGCATGCCTGCAATAAAAACTATCAGCTCTCTTCAACAAAAAAATAATCATGTCTTCCTTTCGCTGTGTCTTTCTATTGCTGAAAGACCAGTAGATATGCATTTAATCAATGCAATGTGAAACAATCAGAACCAAAAACAGAGGCTGGAGAACTGTCTCTTCCTCATGAGATAGTTTCATCACTTAGAGTTATGTCTTAGCAATTCATACTTGGCTAAGAATAATCATAAAAAATCTACTGTGATTTACCCCAGACTTAGTTATATTTTCACAGTGCTCTGTTCATTTAGATATCTCAAAAGCGCTCACTAACATTTCTCTCTTCCTGATGCCTTGTGTGTTTTCATGTGGTGTAGATTACTTCAGGTGAGTACATCCAGATGTCTGGAAGAGCTGGGAGGAGAGGAATGGACGACAGGGGAATTGTTATTTTCATGGTGGATGAGAAGATGAGTCCAGCTGTGGGCAAACAGCTGCTTAAGGTACTGGTGCCGTTTTACAGTGCAAGTTCATATAATTTTTCAGAACGCAGCCACCAGTCATTTATCATATCTTTGCAAACTCTTAATCACTGTCTGCACATTCTTGTGCAATACGAACAGTTCCACTGTCCCATTGGTTAAAAGCATTTCCCTGTTGCTTTGCTGAGAATTTGCTAGAACGACAGAGTGGAAATTGTCGTAAGTGACTCTTAAGTTGTCCTGTGGATCATTAGCACATTTGGTGCTCTGTCAAAACATGATGACACACATAATCACAGAGAAGCCACAGAGTCTCAGTCTTATGTCTTTGAGCTGACACATTTATAGTTGTGCTGCTATAAATATGTAGCCGTAGCCTTTGAAAGAAGGTTGTGCTAATGTAAAACTGGTAGTTGGCGCTGTCGTAGTGCTGAACTCCTTGGACTTCTTGGAGAAAGATGTTGAACACATATCTGTGGTTCTAGAGTTTCAGGGGTTGTGATTGCAAAATCCTCTGTGGAGTTTAACTGACCTCAGCCTGCGTCTGTGCAGACCTCGTACCTACTTGGCACCTTCAGCAAAATCACAACAGAATTGTGAAAACACATAATTAGCTACAGCTGTGTACAATTAAAGTGTTTTTATCTTTGTTATTAACCAACCTGATTTTATTGTGTTGTGCAGGGATCAGCAGACCCCTTGAACAGTGCCTTCCATCTGACCTATAACATGGTGCTCAACTTGCTGCGTGTGGAGGAGATCAATCCAGAGTACATGCTGGAGAAATCTTTCTATCAGTTCCAGCACTACAGAGCTTTGCCTGGTGTAGTAGACAGTAAGTGTACATCTTCACAGTACAGTCCGGATCGAAAAGTAACATCTATTTAATTTGTGCTTTGGCAAAAAAATTTTGTTAAATGCCATGGTGTTCTGTTATTTAGGATGATTTCGCTGGAGCTTCAGCTTGTTGTTCATTATTTTAGGAAGCTAAAAGCTAATATAAAATACTAAAATTACTTTGCACATCACTTTTCTGTCAGTTGAATGATTACTAAGTAAGTGTTGCAGGTCTAGACTTCTTCGTAATGTCAAGCGTTTGATAGACAGAAAGTGTTTAAGAAATGTTTCTACTGAAAGCTGCTGTTCCTTACGGCCTGGTTCTAGGTCACATTGTCAACATGTTTGTCTTTTTCCTATGCAGAGATTAAAAAGTTGGAGGAGCAGTACCACGCCATAGAGATACCTAATGAAGAGAGCGTTGTTACTTACTTCAAAATCAGACAGCAGCTTGCCAAACTTGGAAAAGAGATACTAGAGTTCACCCTTAAACCCAAGTACTGCTTGCCCTTCTTGCAGCCTGGGAGACTTGTTAAGGTACAGCTTCATACACTTAATGTCGGTTGATGATACAGTAATTATGGATTTTCACACGACATTAACTGCACTTGCAATCCATCAGGTGAAAAATGAGGATGCTGACTTTGGCTGGGGAGTTGTTGTAAACTTCAGCAAGAAGACAAACGTGAAGGTGAGTGTGTGACACATTGCCAAAGAATGTGAAAAGTATTAACATGTGGTTTTGACTAATTTGCTTTTTCCGATTCAGTCCAGCACAGACTCGGAGTCGCTGTATGTGGTGGAGGTTTTGCTTCACTGTAGTAAGGACAGTATAAAAGATGCTGCAACTGAGGCCGCTAAACCTGCTGCTCCAGGGGAGACTGGAGAGATGCAAGTGGGTGAAACAAACACAAAAAGCTATACCATATACACAAATACGACATCCTCTTGTTGAATAGGCGTTTTCAGATTCTCGCATAAAAATAACAGAGGAAGTTCACGAAAAAGAATAAACGGAAAAATGCCAAAAAAGCTTTTAGTCTTGGCTGAAGTGGAGAAGTTGGTACATTAATTAAAAACACAATGAAACAAAGTACAATGGAAACAGACACAGCAAATTATTATGTAAGGTACATGAGGCTTGTTGCTCAGTTTTCCTCTGGAGAATATTGTGCCAGAAAAAAAAAACTTTGTTTTAGCAGTGCTATTATGATCATATAAATGTATTTCTTAGAAACTTTATTAGAATACAAATATAAAATGTATGAAATATTTGTACACCAAGAAACATAAAAATATTAGGAAAAAACAGCTTGTGTAGGCAAACGTAACAAGTATTTAGTGTATAGAGGAATTTGAAGGCGTGCAGGACAAAAGCAGGAGAGACAAGTCAAAATCTAAAGTTTCTCAGATTCTTTTTTGAGAGACATGAAGACGTCCAGGAAGGACCTGGCTCTGGCTCAAAAGAAGAAGAAGCTTGATCAAAAATGGTCTTTGTGGGAAGATTGTGGCTTGTAGTTGTTCAAATGTAAAACCTGAGAAATAAATATGGTCTAATATGTGATATGACCATCACAGCATTGCTAAAAAAAAATATATATATATATATGTAGTAACAGGAAAACTATAATGTTCCCCAAATTAAATTATGAAACAAAGATTTCATGACATTTAACAGATCAGTTTTTTTTTTTTAATTCATGCTCTGCAGCAGTTTGATGGAACCTGTCTGTCTTCGCTAATGATGACTGTGATTAAACTTTTTTTCCAGGTTGTCCCAGTGATGCTGCATCTCCTGACTGCCATTAGCTCAGTTCGTCTTTACATCCCCAAAGATCTGAGACCCTTTGACAACAGACAGCTTATGCTCAAGTCTATACAGGTACAAAATGTTACACAGTGAACCTGGGGGGAAAAACCTTAGTTGACATCACCGTCTAAATTGTTGCCCTTTCCTTCCAAACATTTTGTCCTCAGGAGGTGCAGAAACGTTTTCCAGACGGTGTTCCTCTTCTCGACCCCATAGATGACATGGGCATCAAAGACCCTGCTCTGAAGAAAGTCATTCAGAAGGTGGAGGCCTTTGAGCACCGCATGTACTCTCACGCCCTCCACAGTGACCCCAACCTGGAATCTGTTTATTCTCTCTGTGAAAAGAAAGCTCTGGTAAGAAACTGTTCCACGTTGTGTGAATTAAAAGTCACGTGAAACTGGATAAATGTCAAACCCGACATTTATCTACAGGTTACAGTTTTGTTACTATTGATATATTACCTTTATCTTTCCTGTTTATTGATGTTGGCTACTTTTTTAGATAACATTCAATGACCTTCTGTTGTGGTTTCCTGCCGGGCAGCTTGACTTTGGTCATATATATACTCATACAAACAAAAGCAGGAAGAAAGCTAAGATATAAATCCAACAGGGCCTCACCCTCAGTCATAGGTCAGAACAGAAAGAGGGGGATTAAAAAGCTCCAACAAAGTGTTTTTTGTTTTTTTTTTCTTGTGTACTGGGTTTAAGTCTGTGTTGTGTAGCTGTATGCTGCATGAGGGCTCTCTGACATGGCAAAGTAAAGCTCTAAACGAGTGGTCCTCAACGCCCTATGTTCACACCTGATCCAGGTAATCAGTAGTAGGGATAGTTGGAAAACAAGCAGGACAGTGTGACTTGAGGACCAGGGTTGAGAAACCACTGTTGTAAATGAGAAGAGCAAGTGATGCTCACTAGTATTATAAAATCAGAAATCAAATGACAAAAATTATCTGTAATAAATGTTATAATATGGAAAAATAGCACAGAATGAGAATGGACTTGTAAGGTATCTACAGCCTCAGTTTGTTTGTACATTATGGGTTATGAACCGTGTTTCTGCATATCTAATGACTGGTGTAATAATGGTATCAGTGGGCTGGTATCAGCCTGAGCACCTGTGTTTTATATGCATGTAAGCATTAAATGTAATTTATTTATTTTTTATTGTAATCCTCAGGTTTTAATTATGTTGTTGTCGTCATTAACTTCTATCTGTAAGACAGAGTGTGTGACGCAGACATGTGACAGGCACCTTAATAATATTGATTGATATAGTATTATGTCAGAGGGAGATAGATATGCTCTCCAGTAGTGAGGACACTGAAGTAGACAATCTGCGTTATTCCATGTTATGGGAAATCGGTTATGACTGTCTTGTTTTGCTCATTTAAATTATTCTGTAATTTCTTACAGTATTTGAATATTTGAATCATTGGACAGATAAATACTTTTTAGTGAGGCCCATAATTTACAATAGGTCCTCTACCCCTTTAAATCAAGAGCGAATGCCTGTGCGGCTGTATTATTTCATCATATTTCACATTTTCAGGAAAAAGTATAACTGTGGGTAAGTCATATAAGTAATGAAACTGTGTGTGTATGATTTTAAAGTAAGGATCTAAAAGAGATGGCAAAAACCTTATCTGTTTGGTACATTTTTAAAAAGAAAACCCTGGTGAGCTTAACAATACTGAAAGTCCTGAAAGTCCATAGAGGACAACTGACGCAGACGATTGCAGAATCCTTTCCTTGGTGAGGAAAAGCAACTTCACAACACAAACAGAAGACAAGAATACTCCCATGTCCAGTAATCAGTTTCTGAGGTGTATAGGATATTATTCTCTGCTCATATTCAGCCATCTGCTCTAAAAACCGATAAGACAGTGCAGATGGATGATGACCCTAAACATGCCGCAAAAGCAACTCAAGAAATTGAATATTCTTCAATGGTCAAGTGAGTCACCTGATCTCAACCGAATAGAGCAGCTTTTTAGTTACTGAAGACAAAACTAAAGGCAGAAGGACCCACAAATGGGGAAAGGCTGAATTGTGTAATGTTCATTGTTATGGACGGATAAGCAGGAAGATTAAAATCTGTTGGCAGATAAGTCAAATATTCCACAGCATCAACATGTAGTGTCTGAAATGAGGTCAAACACAAAGCAGCTGGTAGTTAGCAAAGTGCTTTTAGTAATTATCAAGTCTTTTCTGGAAACTCTGAAGGTGCTTTTCCAATTTGCATATAGTGAAACTTGTGTTGTGTTGTAGATCGCAGCAGATGTTCGAGTAGCCAAGCGGGAGTTGAAGAAAGCTCGGACCGTCCTACATATGGACAAACTGAAGTGCAGGAAGAGAGTTCTGAGACGCCTCGGCTTTGCAAGCCCTTCTGATGTGATCGAGATGAAAGGGCGAGTTGCCTGTGAAATTAGCAGGTATGGAAGGACAGACACTCACACTGTAAACAGATTATTAGAAACACAAATACTGTTTTGATTATGCCTTGTCTCACAAAAGCACCTTGAGCCTGACATATTCATAAAACTGATGTTGTCAGTGGAGGCTAATGGCACCTTTATAAGTTCTATATTATTTAATTGTCTATACTTTATCATGAACACCAGTGTTCTTTGTGATGAATAATGTAAAATGACAGTATAGATTATAAATATATTATAAATAACAGAACTCAATTAAAGCACGGATTAATTCAACAACTGAAATTAAAAAAAAAAAAATCATTAATATTACTAAATAGTTTTTGGTGAAGAAGTTTTTGAAAAAAAGTTGGCATGTTGATAAAAGCAAAAGTCAAGGTTTGATGGAAACAGACCAAAACAATTTTAAGAGTAATCATTAATAGAATAAAATAATTGATAGGTGCAGCCCTAGTTAAGTCATACTTATTATCACTGACAGGCAAAGCAGAGATGATTGAGTCACAAATTGATGACTGACATTCAAACGTAATCAGTGTAGCAGTTATTTGTCACTACTTTCAAACAGACCATGGCTCAAACTCTGTGAGAAAATAATATTAACACAAGGCTTCTGTCAAACATCCATAGATGTGTAGTGTGAGGCAGTTAATTAAAGCCAGCAGGAATTACATGCTAGTTTATTATTTCATTCAACAAACCATCATTTCTTTCATTGTAATCAGCACTAATGTGTCATTTAATGTGATGAAAGCTATTTAGTATTAACCATTTTTTTGTCATAATGGTCATAATGGGACACTGTATGTTATTGGCTTTAGCAATTGCTACTTTTTCTTGCTCTTCCTGTTTGTTAATTTGTGTCCTCATCTTAACAATTCCCAGTAAAGGTGATTCTGGTCGTGATGATTGTAAGAAGGCATATTGTCAACATGTTCCTTTAGAATATGATTGAAACATAAGACATTGATCATAAGGGTTTAGAAATTAAAACAGATTTAGTGGAGCAAAAGCTGTTAAAAAACAGAGCTTAATTTATTTGACAAATTTGAGTTTTGTAAATGATTACATTTTTATTTTAATCAAATTTCAACATAGCTCTACAAAATCTGCTAGACTGATTTCTTGGGATGATCGCAGTACATTGACAGCTTGGATATGTTTATAGCTGATGAAATAGACACTGGAAATGCTGAGTATTATTTCTCATTCTAAATAAAGGCTTAAGGTTTTGTTTATATATTTTTGTTTAGAGAAATGTGACTCTCAACAGGGCTAAAATATGTGCACACATGTCATCGGATCTTATTACACCTTGTTTTTTCTAGCATCCAAGTTTTGTCTCTGCAGCCATTTACAAAAGTGTCAAAGATTTTCTAATAATTCACTTGTGTGATAATCTTTACAGTGGTGACGAGCTCCTGCTGACGGAGATGATGTTCAACGGGCTCTTCAATGACCTGACGGCTGAACAAGCCACCGCTTTGCTGTCCTGCTTCGTCTTCCAGGAGAACGTACGAACACACACAGACACATCTAACTCTCCTAACAAACAGATGTTATGTCTTTGGAGTGTATGGAGATAAACAGCTGATTCCCACACTCCAGCTCCGGTCGCATTCTTGACCCCTTCCCATGCACTGCAACCAAAAGAGAAACTGAACAAATTTCAGTTGAAACTGAATCACCCTTCTTTCCTTTGTGTCTTATTCTGTCACCGAGGGGAAGGACAAGCAGCTGTCTTATTTAAGAGACCTCACCATTGTTTGCACATGTGCAGCTGTTTGCTGTCCATTGAAGAGCACCTGCTGCTGGTTTACCTCACAGCTACACTAAACCATCCAGCGTGTGGGTGTTTCTAAACTATGTTAACATATTCTGACAACAGAGTGCCCCAGTAAGAGTTTAAAGTGACCCTCGATGATTGAACAGCATTAACCAGTGCAGTGGGCTCAAACCTTTAACAGAACAGTTTGTCAAAATCTGTCATTTTAAATTTTCATAATTACTGTAGTAAAATTTACAAAAGGTTACTTGTTACAACTCTTCAAATGTGATAATTTGCAGCACTTTGTTCACATCTGTTTATTATTTTATAGACAGAATAATTTCAAATTATCATGACAATGATCATTGACAATTTTCCTTTCAGCAAGGTGTTGAAGGATCATTCACATACTGTGACCACAATCGTTACAATGTTTTTCTAAACACACGATGCCTATTTTTTACCTGATGTCTAACTGTTAATCAATACTCGGCTCATTCAACATTATTTTTTTTATAACAATTTGCAGTGCATATCTGACATTTTATACTGTATGTCATAGTGGACATCATGTTAAGCATCTCTGGGATCCAAAATATTGGGGTGGTGTTTTGTCAGCCTTTTAGAATTTAGTGTAAATAACAACAGCTTTTTTTAATGTCAGAGTATGGAGAAATGTCTACATTCATTAAGAAGCTACAGTCAGTTTGCTTAGCTTAGCATAGCATTAAGACTGGAAACTAGGGGAAGAACTAGCCTGCTTAAGAAATGGTCCCATGTGGGATCCTAAAGCCATCTGATCAATGAGAAGGCAAAGAGAGGCTGTTTTGCTTGCTCCATTGGTTTCTAAAGCAGATATTTTTAAAGCCTGGAAAATTTAATGTTTTTATCACAACATTAATGATGTCACTCTACCTTCCAGGCCAGTGAGATGCCAAAACTGACTGAACAGCTGGCTGCACCACTGAGACAAATGCAGGTGAGTTAAGATAAAACACCTCAAGGTTCTTTTTAGTTCTTCAGGGTTTAGTAAAAATGTAAACACTTGTTGTTGTTTTGTTTTGTTTTTTTCCTTTGTCCAGGAGTGTGCAAAGCGCATAGCCAAAGTGTCTGCAGATGCCAAGCTGGAGGTGGATGAGGAGACGTATCTAAGCCAGTTTAAGCCCCACCTGATGGATGTGGTCTATGCCTGGGCCAACGGTGCCACGTTTGCTCAAATTTGCAAGATGACTGACGTCTTTGAAGGTGTGATATGTTGACAGCCAACAGACATGACAGGAAGTTGAAATGTCAGTTTTTAAACTTTCCTTACACCTGACCATGTTGATTCCTAGTTCCTTTTGGTCACTGGGTGTGTTGAGTTTTCAGAATAAATACAGATGAGGAGGTACAGTGATTGAAAGTGAAGCAGTACACCTATAAGTATTATACAGTATATACAAATACTTGAATTGCACTACATTAGTTTTACACAATAAATACAGCAGATTGTTAAAAATTAAACTAGTTAGTTCTGTCCGGACTGAGGAGGTGACAGTATGTACGTCACAGACACCGTAGCAAGCACAGAAAGTATGAATTGATGTTTACCCTACACTTTTAGGCGAAGGGAAGCTGGATTTCACAATTCCGTTCACATGAAGGTGGAAGTTTCCCTCAAGACTCTACGCTGTCTTGTACGAAAATCAAATATATGAGTAGAGTCTGAAAATGTAATACAGATGTGAGTATCACTGGTCTCACAACCTTTTGGAGTTATCTTGTGACCTTTTAGAGCAACTTAAGTATGTCACAATGCACTATATTAAAAGTACTTTTACTCAAGTAAGACCTCAGCTGAGGTACAACTTGGTCTTTATAAAACCATTTCACCTTTGATTTACCCACTATCACATGTATAGCCACCCTGAGACCAGGGAGGGTTATTATTGATTTATTATTTATTACTTAAGTGGTTCTAAGTCCATCCCTCTCCCCATGGTTCCTATCTCTCACTCCCAACAATGACTTCAGATGTAAAATATGGGATGTCATCACATAAAGAAGTAATACAGAGTTGGGAAACTTTAGGGAGTTTTTGTTGTACGTGTGTCTTGGTGAAAGAGGGGAAGACAATTCCAAAACTTTTTTAAGCACACACATACTGTACATGCTACATACATACATACATTGTTTACTAAAAACCATGACTGATTTATGTTAAAAGTTTTCTAGACATGTAATTTGTCATTAATAGTCTCAAAGGTTTCCCAGCAAAAAAACTCGATTAAAAAAAAAAAAAATATTCATTATTAATTATTCATTTATTATTGGAATTTTTTTTCTCCATACTCAAATGGTAAATTGTTGGCTTGACTGTTAAATACAGTAAAGCACTCTAGGTTTCAGCAATGAAATGAAATCTCATTTGTGTGTAGGAAGCATCATCCGCTGCATGCGTCGCCTGGAGGAGGTACTGAGACAAATGTGCTCTGCTGCTAAAGCCATAGGCAACACTGAACTGGAGAACAAGTTTGCAGAAGGTAAGAAACCTCAATCAGCAGTCATCACTTCTTCTATGCTCATGTGAGCGTTGGCTGTTTTTCTTACAGATTATCTGCAGGTCATAAACTGATCATGAGACAGTTAGCCATGGGGCAGACATATACACTCACCCCTGCTATATAGTTTGTATTTTTTTGTCTGTAGGGATGTTTTTTTTCTTGTTTTTGTAGTTTTTTAACTGACCTCAAACAATCACTTCATAGAATTTCCGAGGCCCAAGCTATCAGGGGACCTTGGGCTTAATGCCTGGTAGGTCTTCAGTATCTGAACATGGGCCCAGCCCCTATCAATGGAATAATTTTATTATTGGGTAGTACTGAAATATGATGTGCAGTAAATACGTTAATGCACATCGTAATTAATGTAGTTAAGTGATTTCCAGCTTTTATGACACTAAAAGATATTAAGTTGACAAACAATAACTAATTTAATTTGAGCCTTTGGGATCAAGATATTGTCACATCTTTTCCAGATGATTAAGTTGGCAGATTAAATTATTATAAAAACAGATGTTGTGCACATCTTTTTATAACCATATGTCAGATAACTGAGCACCACAAACTTTTATTTGTGACTCATTAATGACTCATGACGTTTTACAACTTTATCAAAGGCACATGTACCTTCTGTTATCAAATACAACTGCTGTCATAAAGTTTGACAGTATCAAGTGACTTATTTCACTAAGGATGAAATAGTGTGAGCTCATAACTGAGGCTTTATTCTGGACTGAATTATATTCAAAGATGTTTGATAGGTTGTCAAAGGAAATGAAACAGAACTGGAGGCACCTAATTACAAAGTCGTCTGGTATAAGATCACACTTCAATATCATTTAATTTATTTATCCTTAGTGTAACATCATGAGCCTCTTAAATGCTGTGAATGTATGTGTTTATTTACTGCCAAGTTGACAGTCCTGAAAAAAAATGTCTGTTTGGAACTGAAACTTCAGGTTTGGGAAAGTTAAATATTATTTGTGATTTGTGTCTTTGCAGGTATAACGAAGATCAAGAGAGACATTGTCTTTGCTGCTAGTCTCTATCTATAACAGCCTTACAGCTCTCCAGCAGCTACAGGAGGATAGAGACTGTTTTTCATCTTTTGACCTGGATGACTGCTCAAGTACATTGCTGTTGATTCCCAAAGTACTTAATTGGCGTTCAGATCACTTTTGTTTTTTCCTACATGACAAACTAACTGAACTTTGTAACGTCCTTGTTGAGTTATGTTACTCTTAGTGAGATCCAGTTTGAGGATGTAAACATGATTATTTTTCCCTTTGTTTAGATGAATACATTTGTTGCAAGGATACATTGAATGTTTCATGCTTTATTGAGCAAAATACATATGACAAACTTGATATCTGGTTGAGAAAGTAAGCAAAAGTCATACTTAAATTTTACGTGACACTTCATGACATAATACATATTTCATTTGAGTTCACGTTAAGTAAAATGGCTTTATTTTTCCTTATTTTAGACATTTGTACATATCTGTAGCTTTTTTCAATAAAAGTCTGTATGGTGTTTATTTAAACATACATATTACATAAAAGCACAATGTTGTCTTTATTTGATGTTTATATTAGTTCTTCGATACACAGGGAGCTGTGATAGCAGCAGCAGCAGCAGACCAACAAAGGCAACACAGGAGTTAACTTGAGCGCCGACTCTTCAACTCTCTAACAACATGATTGAAATTGAGATTCCTCCTCGACTTTTGAGGTTAGACGGTTGGAGAATAAGACGGCAGTGGCCTGGAGTCAGCAGCTCCAGGTATGAAGCACTGTTGCTCTCTGGTCTAGGATCAGGTTTAGCTTCCAGCACGAAACCTTAACATTTCTTAATTAGCCCTTTAATTAACACTAGAAAACATTTATGACTCAAATGTCTGCGTTTGCTGGAGTTGACTTAAAACTGATCCTAAATGAGATCCGAGCACAATGATTCCAGGTCACGAAAAACACAAAGCAGGTTTACATTCACAGGTTTCTCTCCCAGCAGTGGTCATACCCTTCAGTGGGTGCATGCAGGCCAGTCTTCCCACCAGCTCAGTAGGTTGATACATCTAACAGAATCTTTAGAAACCCGACAAGGGTTAGTCAGGTTGTTTCCTTCCAGATGGAGAATCTGTGCATAAAAAGTTAACTAAAATCATTAAAGTCTTAAAATCTTAAATTGTAGTTTCCAAAATGTGTTGTGGGATGTGTAGCGATCCAGAGAATCGGGTATTGATTTCTGCTCGAACTCAATGCGGGTGATGAGTATTTGCATAAGATGAAAGGCTTGATAGCTGAGATCCTGGGTGTGCATATGGAACTGGACGATTTTCTCTCAGTTGGAGCTCTCAAAGTGGTTTCCATTTGTTGGGGTCTCCTGCAGCGTTGTGTGAGGGATGTCTGACTTTTTATGGGAATCCACACATGGTTTAAAAAAGTCAGACACAAAGAAGACCTGCAGGGTACAGAGACACTTGTAAAAGGGACCTAATTGTTTTCATCTGTCTTAACTAACAAACACATTCAGAGGTATAGGTAACATTTCAGATTTGCTTTCCACTTTCTTGGCAAGAGTGAGGTGGAAAACTTTAGGACCACAAATATGTATCCATTAAATATGAAGCTACATCCAGGAGTTCCAGAATTAGCTTAGCATTAGGGCTGAAAAAAGGAAATGGCTCCTTCCCAGCAGCCTGTGGTTGTACCTTGTGTTTAGCGTTTGATGACGTCAACATTTATCTTAAACTACCACTGTGTATACAGTCAGTGCAGCTAACAAAGTTAGAGACTAAGAAGGTCACTCCTCATTATGTAACAGATTTCAGTTAATTCTCAACATATTGTGTTTATTACTAAGAAGCATGAAGTTGAATTTCTGCATTGTGGGACTGTTAGTAGAAAGCAGCATATGTTCTTTGTATGTTTTTTTTTTTGTATATGTACAAAATCTAACATTAAAAGGTCCAGCACTTACCACCAGTATAGCCATAATTGCACCCTGAAGGAGTCCAATCAGCACATCGCTCCAGTGATGCTTATAATCTGACACCCTGGACAATCCCGTATACACTGAGGCGGCAATCAGAAAAAACTGGATTGTGGGTCTCAGCAGCCTCGCCCATTCAGCCTGCAATCTAGCCTGCAGGTAGAGCTGAGCAAAACACAACATGAGTTAAAATACACAACTATGCTTGAGGTCATAACTGTCACGCGACATTCCAGTACGATCATAGTAGGCTGCATTCCTGCAGCAGCGGCAGGAAAATTAATCTGCAGATGACTGAGAATTTCCATTTCCATGTCATTGCTACAGAAGTCTGACTGGAAAATGTTCTAAAATGTTTTTATGTTCCACATAAAATGTTCTTCTTATGTTCTTCAAGTCTGTATTGTTATCTTATAACTAAATATCACACTACCTCCTGGGCCAGAAATTATGGTGTGGAGGAAAAAAAAGACTTAAGGAAGCTGAATGTCATGTTTTGTTGCACTCAAGTGCAATGACAATACAGTCTATTCTTTTCTATTCATGCGTGTCATAAACCAGATGACCTAAAGGTGTTTGTACTAAAAACAGGACACGTCTGTTCTTTTTGTTTGAATCAAGGACAAACATGCTTAACTGCTTAATCCAGATTCTTGCTTCTCCTCCTATTCTATTTAACTTCCTACACAAACTCTGTCTTTTACTTGGCCATAAAAGAAAAGCACTTCAGGGTTTCAAGGTAAATGTCAGTTGCCGTTTCTCGTATTTGAACTTCCACTCAATGCAGAGGAAAAGGAGCTTTATGTTAGTGCCAGGACTTTGTCCCTGTGTCTATTTATACCTGCTGGTGTTACATGAATCAGCAGCCTACTGCATAAAGTTTATTAGGGCTGGGCAGCACAATCACTGTCGTACAAACACAGAACAAAAACGGTTTCTGCAAGATGCAGCAACCATCTGAGTGCTACCGATAATAATCATCAGAAAGTCATCAAACATGTTAAGAAGGTCACAGCAATTTAAAGAAATAACTTGAGCCCCTGGAAATGGAGGCACTGTTTAAAATGGCTGCAATTCTTAAACAGTAAATGCCATATTTTTTTGAAAGCTCTTAATTTCAAGCTCAAAGTCTGCACTGACATCAGTGTTTTATTTTAAACCATTGTGGTGGGGTATAAAAGCAAAATCATAAAAACTGTCAAACACCTTCTGATCTAACTCACAGTGACAGTGAACATAAAAAACATGAATATCGGGAATGTCCTGCTCACCGACTTGCTTTTGAACAGATTGTTCAAGTAAAAAGTGATAATTGTGTAACTGATTTAAATACTTACAGCCAGGAACAACATGCAGTACATGGAGAAAGAGGAATGGCCGGAGTAGAAGGACAGCCTGAAACAGAGAGAGCGCAACGCTCAACATGTGCTCAATTCATACATCAAAACAGAAACACGTGGAAAACACTGGAATATTATTAGTACATATCGACTGCAAACAAACTGACCCAACATTTTTCCATTGTAGGTTTGTATGTAGGATTTTAGAGAAGAGACACCTGGGAATAACATTGATGGATGTGCAGTCTGCCATAGTTACTTTGTTTATGAAAGTTTTATATGTTGTCTGAACCACATCTACAGCAACAGTACACACATTATACTCACTATGTATAACTACTGTACACCGGCTATTCCACTGTGGAAGTTGATAAAGGGCTGGGACTTTAAAGTTTAGAGTAAGCTAAGGTCTGAGTCTGGACAACACTGTTGACTGAGGACCTGCTGCTTGTAGGTTTAGATAGTCATTTGGATATATATTTGCAAGGTAAATCCCAGAACTGCCCTCAATCTCAAAGAAGGAGTAATGAAAAACCTTTTGTGGGTTTTTTACACACCCATGTACAGTGTATATACAGTTAGTGTTTGAAAATGTTATTGCCATAGTAAGGTCCTTTTTTTCCTACAATGGGAAATAATGGGAAATGTTGATCCAAAGGTGAGGTGTCAGACTGCTTGTTTCCCCCACCACATATTCAACACACATATATAATAGATTTACAATATGAACATTAGAGTAAACCCTTTCAATCCAAGAAACTGAAATAAGTATGTTTAGAATTCACAACGTGATAAACATGTTGATTAATGGATTGGAACAGCGTCTGCTATTGGACACCCTGGATGATTAAATTGTCCTTTGTAACCAAATCTAACCGCAATAATGCAATAATAATGAACTCCATATATTCTCTGTGGCATCACATTAAAACTCTAGTTCTACTAGCTCATACTAATTCTCTTAACATGCATCGGCCCAGACTAAAAATAAAAACGTCTCATAGATTCAAACCTTATAAAATAACTAACATTTAGCCTTATACACTCGTCTGTTGAGTGCTTTAAAATAAAAACAAGCTTATAGCTTTAACCCCAGGCCTCTTCTCTCCTGAGGCAGTTGAGCCCAGCAGGAATCATATTACTGTAGGATGAAGTGTGCAGACTATCCCACCTGCTCTATGAGTAGCCAACAGACCAACTCAAACACTAAGATGAGCTGGAACTTTAATATCTCCTGACATTACATGTAAAAGCCTTGGACAGATCAGTGCTTCCAATCGACTTTGACCTGCTGAGTGTGTGATCCAGGAAATGTTATCGACTGTACCACACCCTGGCAAATGTACAGCAAAGAATACAGAGCACAGAAAGGTGGGTGGGCATATTTTAGCTTAAGATGAAGTAGGGAAACACATGTATACACTAACTTAAAAGTAAATAGGCCTAAACTTTAGGTAAAGTTGAAGAGAGAAGACTAGAAAGCTTCTTGCAGCCCATAATAAGCTTTCAACACTGATGAAAATCAGCAGAGCTGATGTCACTGCTCCTCTGCTTCTACTGTTACAGCTGCTCTCAGTAGACATCACTACACTGAAAGACGAGTGGATTTCCTCTCCTCCTTCTGCTTCCTTCTGCTCTGAACTGATAAAGGACAGAGACCTCAATCAAAACAAGCTTCACATTCCTGTGATATTACTTAATCCTATCTCTGGTCTCGTGCTTCAAATGGTTCAAACTGCAACACTGCTGTATCTCATCTGTGTGCACACAATGAATTTGTCAGTTCATCAGTAGTAAAGGTCACTTAAGTCGAGTCAAGAAGGTTAAATGTCCACAGCGCAATTTAAAACACAAAAATAAAACTAATTACTGAAAACTGAAACTTAAAAAATTGTGATACAACAATCTCTACTGTAAATGGAACATAATTATTATTACAGCTCTCATGAACCATGAAAGCTGGATTTGATTTTTATGTTATTTATTTTATATGGTATTTATAGACTTACTGTATACAGTAAGTTCAATATTGTAGCTTGATTTAAAAATCGTCTCACCACCAGCCAACAACAATGAAAAGGGAATGGGACTTATCAACACGATCAGTACCCAAATTTAATTTATTTGTTGCTTGTTTCTTTCTCTTTTTCTTTCTACTATTTTTGTTTTTTCCTTTGTTGACTGCGAACTGCATGTTCATTATGCAGAGTGTGAAATTTCACACAACCTAAGGTAATCTACTTTGATTTTTTTTATTTGACAACAGAAACCCAAACAGATTCCCATACAAAAAAATCATAATCAAAAGAAGCAATGCAGTCATCCCAAATTTGAAACAATTCATAGAACAGTTGCAGAGTTTTCTGTCAACCCAACCAATTATTTGTTGCAGCTCCAATTTCATCAATTTTTTTGTGTATGCTATAAGATATGAGATAAAATAACACCTACCTGCCCTCATTGACCTGCTTTGGGTCTCCACTGCAGGTGAAGTTTTCAATATAAGCCCCTGATGAACAGTTAATGAGCTTCCAGTCAGGTTTGCAAACATCCAGAAAGTGTGGCCTGAGCCGGCCAATAGAATATTTGGCTATGTCTGTCAGAGACTGGCTCATCGCGGCACCAAAGAGGAAGGTACCCACAGCTTTGTAAACACAGGCAACGTAGCTGCCAAAAGACGACTTGGATTGGATGCGCTTTAGGTAAACTAAAAGGCACTCGCCAAAGATCATCTGTAAGATGAGAAAGGATGCAGAGTTAAGGTTTGTACAGAGATATGTTCAACATAAATCAAATATATAAATTATTTATATATATATAAATATAAAATTGAAAAAATTGAATAACATCTGAGCTAAAATAGTTGACTTATTGAAAAATTTGTGGATTCGCTTTCTTGCTAAATATGAAGCTACCAGTCAGTTAGCATATCTTAAAATAAAGGCTGAAAACATTGAAAACGTAAGCTTTAGGGGGATTTTTTTTTTTTAAATAAAGTTAAAATTCAGCTTTTGCCAAATTAAGCTAGCCATCTTTGACTGTAGCCTCATATTTTAAAGGAAAAAATTTGTGTTATTAATCTTCATTAATTATTAATCATATAAATCTGTGCAAGAAAGTAGATTTCCCAAAATGTTGAACTACTGCTTCAAGTACAATCTTGATAACATTATAGAGAAATGCTCATCCAACAAAACTGGCATTGTTGGAATTCCCACCTCTTGTATCACTCTAATCTATGTAGTAATGATAAACATATCATGGCCGCAGGATGATGTCCACATAATAAATTAATAATTAAGTTTGATTTGAAAGATTAATCACACTCTCTTATTAGATACAATAAAATTGTGTAATTGACATGTACATAGTGATAAATGATACGTCAAAAGAACGACTCATTAATCCCATCAGCTGCAAATGCTGCGGTTGAGGCACATGTGAATGTGTTTGTTGGGTTATACTGCTATGGTATCAGGTCCAGAGGGTTCACTATCATCTAACATAAAACTTATCACAACTGCTGATGGGTCCTTAAACTAAGAAGCTAGGTCTCTCTGTGCTACCATGTTTTAAAGTCCATGACAGCAACAGGCTGAGGTTTCTGCGCTACCTAAAAAGAGTTTCACAAGTCACAGTGTCTTTCTGCAACTTAACCATGCAGCAGCAGCAAACTCACTAAAGGCTGGTCAGTGTCAAAGTAAAGCCTCAGATCATCTATCTTCAAATATTAGAGTTTTTAATATTTCACTATGACTGGTTAGTTAATTAACACACAGTTAATGGCAGCGATGGAATATGCAAGCAATTAAAAAGCACCCCAACATTATTACAGTACAGAATAATGTATTTTAGCAATGAAGATAACTGAAGATATTAATCATGCAGAAGTGTATTAAAAGTAGGGCACACAGAAAAAAAAAGAAAGAGGAGACAACAGCACCAAAGAGAAAACTGTTAGGATGTAACAAAACAGATGCACTTACAGTGAGTATTGTGACAGGAACCATAACACCTCCTAACAACTGATAGGAAATGGTGTCTTCTTTAAAGGGGTACTTGATTGAATCATCATTACAGAAAAACCCTCGATGGAAAGGCTTGTGCTGCACAGTGAGTATTAAAAATGGGATTCCAACTAGCAGAGAAGCAATGAGAGGAAAAAAAACAAGGAAAAACAAAATAGTGGTTAAAAAGACGCTACTGCAGCTCAGACCCCTAACCGTTATATAACAGTGCAAAGCAGGCCACAGCAGCCATGTGATAAGGTCACATGAAGCACTGCAACTTTTGAAGGTGGCGGCATCGTCGCTTACTTGCAGAAACATCAGGGAGCACAAACATTAATAGTCCAAGTGTTGGCTCAGCAACAAGACAGTTAAATGCTGGCAAGGAATGGATGTTAGGAGAAAAAGTAAAACACCAAAATGTCATTTTACAGCAGGTTGTTGAGCTTTGAGGACTGAATCCTCATTTCTTTGTTTTGGAAGCTGTGATCAGTGCAGTAGGCATATTTTAGAATGATTTATTTTAATTATGGATTGGCTGTGAGCTGAAGCTGTCAGTGAGTGAGAAGAAACAGCTTTACGCGACTGAAACCAACATATTCACTTCCTCCCGCTGGCAAATTCACACAAACACCTTGACAGCAAACGTTTTACCCCTACCTAAAACTGTCTCTCCATTTCCAGCTGCTCAGACGTCATTCAGACATACATTCTCCCACATTTGAAAATTAGTCTCTGTTACACATTGAACATATTATTTCTCATGATACATAAAAGAAATACAGAATGGACATGGAAGAAATAAATCACTTATACCACAAAGCAGTGGCAGAAGTCAGGCACACGCACAATCAACACACACGCAGCAGCAGCACTTTCTGCCTGTGTCATCCTCCAAAAACAATCGCTCAGTTCCAGAGGAGCATTCCATCTATTTTAAGGACACTGCACACAGCCTTCATGTCTGCTGAACTAATTAACAGCCATGGAAAGTTCACCCAATAGATTAACATGAACATTCATTTAAAATGCAAAAAAAAAAGGCCTGACTTTACTTAGTTTTATATTTTTGAAAGTAAAAATTGCACACGACCAATTCACCACAGCAGTGATTAGATTAATTTGTGGTTCAGGGTATTTTGAGACTGCGCTTGTGTGTTTGGCTTAACCAGATGTTTAATGCTGGAAGGTTCACAAAATATAATAAAGATGTTAGAAACTAAACACTGATCTGCATGGTGATTAAAATCACAATGAGCAGTACTTCATATGTAGAGCAACATATGAATGAGCAAAAATGCTCTAGGACAGTTTTGTGTGTGTGATGGGGTAAGACATTTTGTCATTGTTTTTAAGTGGACATCCTCCTGGG
The DNA here is from genome assembly GCA_900302695.1 of Helostoma temminkii. Classification (NCBI taxonomy): domain Eukaryota; kingdom Metazoa; phylum Chordata; class Actinopteri; order Anabantiformes; family Helostomatidae; genus Helostoma; species Helostoma temminkii. The sequence continues at coordinate 21,980 of OMLM01013970.1, read as the reverse complement.
CCTGTTTGTGTACTTCTGTAAGAGCCGTTGCTGGTGAGCACCTCCAGTAATGTCACAAGCCTAACACTGATATAAGAAACTGTGGAACAGCTAAATAAATCATACTGTGCATATCTGGTTTCATTAACAGGAAGCTGTGCCACTGTGCCATCTGGCTAACTAGCTTTGGTCAAAAGCTTTTTCAAAATGCAGGTCACATCCTGCCTGTTTTGACGAAGGATTGTTGGCTAGGTTGATGCCAAATGATGGTACCATTCCTTCTGGGTTTGACCCACAGGAAGACTTCCACATGCTGGCCAATCAGAACAGGAGCTCAAAGGAGCTTTTTTTAGTCTCAAGGCTAGATGAGCTGTTGCATAAAATGGAGTTTAATTTAAATGGAACATTTATATGAAAATTTTAACTTGAAAATCATATAATTTCATATCAATAGTGCCCCAGAATAAATAATATAATATATATATAAAAAACATAAACCCTAAATTTAGCATGATATGGCCACTTTCATTTACTGAGCTCTATCAGAGCTTTCTCACAGCAGACATTTTGACTCTCGAATGCAGGAAAAGCATGTGTAGCTGACAACAATAATGGCCTATTTCCATGTAGGTGTGCCAGTAAACCATCAGGCAAGATACCACAGGCCCCAGCACACTTTGTAAAGCCTTAGAGTTGAGTCAACATAAATTTTAAGAAACATCATGTGTCAAACCTGCCCAGATTTAATCCTACTTACACAGCTAATGGGCAGAGTGAGGCCCAAAGTGTAGAGTACTTTGGAGGTGATTGTGCTGTCATGGTAAGGGTAGCTGATGCTGTCGTCATTACAGAAAAAGCCCCTCTGGTAGGGGCGCACCTTACCCAGGTTAAAGGCTGCCAGAGGCAGACCTCCTGTGGATGGAGAGATCAGGAGGAGTTATCACTAGAAAAGTAAAAATAAAAAATAACAGCATGGCAGAGAAAGTGAGGGTGCCAATGAGGGATGAGGTATTCATATTTATTATGACAGTGAATTTAGAGTACTGCAAGATGATGTCTCTCATTGTCATAAACTGCGATAGCTTTGTTTTTTATTGTGCCATTTTATTTTATTTTAATCTCTGTGACAGAAATAAGACCACAAACTTTCAGCAGCCCAATTAAATAATAAAGCTAGCTTTACTCTTCATGATTCCTACTGCCATAAAACCCAATGAAAAGAACAAAACCAAGGTTGTGTCAATCCATCTCTCAATATTTAGCCACAAGATCACTGGTCGCTAGTGAATAAGTTAAACCTTTAACAACTATTGCTGTGCAGCAAGTTCCTGTCAAACTGAACTAAACTGTGTATTTGTTGGAGAACATTTTCAGCCATGGATTAATCGCTGGATTAGAAAGTATTTACAGCAGCAGCAGGACCATGTAGAATTAACTCACTGAAATAAACCATAGTGCCCATGAATTGTCAATCAGTCCATTGTTGTGCATTATTTGTATGTTCGTAACAGTTTTGGACAATAATTGATAATATAAACTATACATACTCCATATATCAAACACAAACAGTACTTGTTGGATAAATTCAATCACAGTTTGGCTCTTTTTAATGAAATGTGTCTATAAAAAGTAATAATATCAAACACTGACATTAGCAACTCTACGACATGATATACTTGACAATTTAGGCAAAAAGTGTGATATTGTGTCTCTGCCTCAACTCATTCCTCACAGGAAAATGTGTTTAGTCTTTTCAGTTTTTTGTGAATTGTGTCACCATGGTAACCCAAATGTGTGGGATTTCTCGTTTTGTGGCAAAATATATGGTAGAAGAATAATAAGAATAATTAGTATGATGGATTATATGTAGTGTCTCTGTTTGCTCTGCAGAGACAAACTAAATGACACAGTAAAACACTTGACAGCAGTGACTTCAGTTCATAAATGGACAAATCTTCCAGCAGGGAGGATTGGGAAGCTTTTGGCTGGAGTCATGTTGGTGTGAAAGGAGCTGTGGACATAACTAAGGGTTCCCTACAGATAAAATGCCATGAAGATAACACATTATGTTAATAGGATTTGACAGAACAAAGTCTCTATGTAATGCTGCTGTCATTTCTCTGGCTGTTTGGGCTGTTAGGCCCATTGTATAGCGGGAAAAAAAACACATCGTTCATCCATTCAAGCAGCAAGTGAAGGTGATCCACATTAACAAATAGCGTCCATTAATGGAAGAATACGCACAAACACATGACGTCACAAATATACATCTCCACCCACAAATGTTCAAACAGTCTATGAACTACTTTTCAAGTTTCCTCTTTTTGTCGCTTGTGCAGCTGTTTACATCGTTAACCGAGCTGATTGTCCACAGCAGCTGCAAATGCCTGTGAGCTGAGGCAGAACCCCCAACTCCCTTTCCAGCTGAAGTGAGCAGGCGAGTTATACTTTTACTTGTTCTCATCAATACCCCTGTAACTAAAGGGCTTCTCAATACAAACACAGGAGGAAATGCGGATATTTATTCTTGCAGTACGCAGTAAACATGCATCAATAACTGTCAATAATAACTGCTGGAGATAGCTGTGGTTTGGAAACAGACTCCTGCACATGCTTGGCTGTAATTCAATAGTCTGTACCATTAGTAGAATAATTAAGTTTGTCCCCGAACAAGTCATCCAAACAGCATTACTGAGATTGTACAGGCATACTGCTTCTGTTGTTCTGTCCTAAGGCCCTTTCAAAATTATGCAGCAGAAAATCTGTAGCACTGCGAGCTTAGCACTTGGTTGAAGACCACCTGAAATAGAAATGAGAGTTTGATACTAGAAGGCATCAGCTTCTCTGTACTCATTAAATCTCAGATTAAATCAGATACACAAGCATAATTTCAAAATGTCTAGTCTTTAGAGACTAAAAGTCAACAGTGATGTAGGTGATAACTTGTCCAGGACAATTAACAATTATAAATTTTACTATATTCACAGGTTGATTATTTGTCCATCCGAAGATGGTGTAGAGGATTTAACTGAACTTTTAGTGGAAAACTGACATCAGGCATAAATTATTTAAACAACGAATGTAAACTTTTTCCTACAAGGATCTGCTGCAGAATGTGCATCATAAACTAGGTAGTCCTATGACAAATCAATGATTCATAATGAAAGTGAAGCAGCACAGTCATTGCCTATACAGCAAAACTGAAGCACAGCTCTGTGAGCACTGACACAAGGAGTCAAATATTCAAATATTAAGGCTTATGTGATGTAAGACCTCTGAGAAGATAAGTACTACACTTTGAATTGTCAGCACACTCATTGTTTTCACATGTGGGTTAGATTTAAGAACAAATGTACTGCAGTAAAACACAGTTTCAGGCCTGACATACTGGAAGTGTCATTTAAAAACCTTCTAAAGTTAGATGTGGTTACATGAACCGGAAAACTTAATGTGAGCTGTGTCAGTGGGGAGGACATGAAGTGCAGAATATAAGAATATGAATGAATGCAAAGACTCTGTTTCCATAATAATTACATCATTATCACAGTGTAACTTTTATAATACTGGAATTATAGCAGTGATAATGCCCCATTACTATGCATTAGTACTTTACTTAACAGGCTCATTGTTAATTATTAGATGGCCCCTTCTGTGAGCTACTGAAAATAGAGTGGTAGCAATTTGCACACAAGGAAAACACATACATATGTATATGGGAACCTTTCAACCTGCATTAACACACTACACTGACATCACACATGGCATAAATAAATTACTTTACCAGTGGTATCATCGGGGTTTAAATAGATAGTATTCAGTTCCCAGGAAAACAAACAAACAAAGACACTCACCACTCCCTTCACATGATAAGCTGTTCAATGTCCGAACATTGGGATTATATCAGATCACAAATCGGATTATATCAACACCAGCATCAACAAAACAGTCAGTGAAATACACTTAAAAACATACCTAAAACCAGACAAGTCAGGTCCAGCAGGACAAAGGGGATCCCTCTGATCTCGAACATGTTCGCTCTCGTGTGTCTGGTGTGGAGTCGCTGTCTTGTGGTGCGTCCTCCCCTATAATAAACACGAAGGGGGGATGTTCCTCCTTGGGACGTCGACTGATGCAGTTTCCGACTGGGTGTTCGGGAAACCACAATAGCAAATGCAACAAAACGCGATTAAAACGTCGACGCCCTTGTGAGAAACAAACACACAGACGCTGGTCACAGAAGCACACACATCAGGAGGAGACCTGCGTCTTGTAGCGGCGGAGGTTGGGTTGCGGTGAACTGCGGCACAGCAGAAACCCTCCGAAGTCTGTCATGGTGGCTGTAAAGCAGCTGTGAGATTTTAAAGGGAGCTGGACACTCGCTCTCCTGGAGGCTCCGTCATTAGTGCGAACACCTGAGCAGCGTGGAGGACTTTAGCCGGGGAAACGCGAGCAGCAAAACAAACAGGAAAGGAGACAGGCCCGCTGCCGCGTTCAGGGCTGGCGTAAATGCCGGACATACGAGCTACAAGTACTATTTCAATTCTTAAATTCCAAAAACCTGATTTTTTTAAATAGCCTACTGCTTTACTGGGTTCACTGGTGCAAACTTGACCTAGTTTTGACCTTCTCTAAAAAGAAATATATATATACATATACACGCACAGTGCCACTTTATTAGCTACACCTTTGCAATCTACTGCAACACAACACAGCAGCTCTACCATGAATTGTAGGCTATAATCTCTCAGTTTTTAGGTTCAAACTGTGAACAGGATATAATTCTACTATATGTTTGTTATTGACCTGTCCAGGGTGTACCCCGCCTCTCGCCCGTATGACGGCTGGGATAGGACCCCTACCGGGACTAAGCGGTATAGAAACTTAATGAATTAATGTTTGTTATTAAGGTCATAGTGGGTGATTGGAGTGCAGTGCATTATATTAAGAGGTGGCTCTTCTGTTTTCACCTCCTTATTTACTCAATGAGGGGTCCAAAACATTAGAGACACCTCCTAATATAACATACTCAAGTTCAATAATAGTACAATGCACTTCAGTATGAGTAGACACACGGTTGAATTATCACCTAGTTAAATACTGAGAAATTATAACCTTGTTAGTAGAATTCATGGCAGAGCTGATGTATTGGATTATATTGTACAGGTGTACCTAATAAAGTGGCCAGTGAGTGTATATACATGTGGTTTGTGGTTGCCTAAATAAAAAAGTATACAAATCCATACTAGCCTGCAACTAAAGTGTCTAACATCATTTTACAGCAAAAACCAAGAACCTGTCACTCAGTGTTGACATTGACGTTTCCCTCGACTACAGATTGGAAGCCAAATTCAGCATTGTGCAGTAAGCTGTAATCTGAAAAGAAAAAACAGGAATACCAGTATCAATACATCTTTTAACCGTACCGAAGTCTAACTTTTAGTTTGTTTAGTCCAAGTCAGGTCCAGGCTACTGGAGTCAAGCCCAAGTCTGCAACTCCAAGTGTAAATGAGATAGAGAGTAAAATGATTTGTTTGTTGCTGTAAGAACATCTTAGGTCGCCTTTTCACCCTAAAGTCACATAAAACTGAAACGCCACTTTACATTTTCATTTACTTTTAGCACCTAAAACTTTAGCAGGAAAGCATTTCAATAAGCAAATAAGCATTTGGTCTAAAGAAAAAAAATTAAAATAAGAAATTATAAAATTAAAGCTTCATAGTATTTGGGCCATTTCATATAACATTTTAATACACTACTCTGCTTGTAGTAGATTGCATTAATAGTAAATGCATGTTAATCTCAGCATTTAAAATACCTTTATTTGTTTATTTGTAACTGTACCATTGCACAGTCACAACAAGTTTGTAGCTGCCTGCTGCCATCTAGTGCTCTGGGGATTCCTTCACACTAATACAATTTAAAACTAATCAGGACATTGCGGTGAATACCAATAAATACCAGTTACATATAGTTTATAACATTATCAGTGATTTTACAGTGTCGTTGTGTGGATTCAGGATGTTTGGGATGAGAGGTTTACAATGCTAATGTATCATGCTATGACACTAAGGTTATTGCAGAGGCGGAAGTACAATTACTCATTTACATTTACTCAAGCACCGTACAGTTTTGATGAGCTTGTACATTACTGGAGCATTTCTATGTTATGTTAGTTTTACATCATTACAAATCAGACATTTATACATTTTGCTGCCACAATTTTACATGGTTGTATAAACTGAATCATTTCTATGATTAATTGTTTTATTAATAAAGATAAGTGAAGATTTATTTTAATTTTAATGTCTAATTTCTGTCCTAATTTCACATCCTAGTCAGATAAGACTTAAAAATTACTATTAATTAATTAGTAGATGACATCAACAACCACACTGTGATGAAATTTACATAACGCACACATTTTATTTATTAACACGAAGTGAAAAAACATATTGAAATGTAAGGAGTCATTTGATGTCTTATTACAAGAAACCCTTTAATGGCAAACAATAGAAAGAAAGGTTTAAAAAGTGCCTCTTTATACCCCTTGGTTATAAACCAAAAATACACATGGTTTGGATCAGGACTGAACAAGTGCTGGAGCAAGACTTCAAGAACAGTATCGCTACAGCAAAATAGAAAGTAAACCACTGAGGCAGTTTATAAATAAACATGGTTTTATTCCTCAACAGCGCAGGTGTCAAACTCCAGTCCTCAGGGGCCACAGCCCTGCTTGTTTTCCAACTATCCCTGCTTTACCCTCTGCTGATTACCTGGATCAGAGATGGTTGGAAAACAAGCAGGACTGTGGCCCTGGAGGACTGGCGTTTGACACCCCTGCTCTACAGCATTTCCAGTTTCTGCAACTGCTCAGTGAAACATGTCACATTTATCTTCTTTATTGCACTCTGGACTTTAACAGAGTCACATTTGACTAACAGGAACAAAAATATTAAAACTGAAATTCTGACTTGTTAAGTCATCGTCAGTGTTAGGACAGTGAACACTAACTGTCAGTCCATAATTTTCCCTTTATCTATCCATTATGTTTCTGAATATGACTAACACAAATTAGTTCTACATCATGGTTTATCATTTAAAATAAATATTTAAATACAAATGCCTCATCCTTAAGGCTTCTGAGAAAACATTTTACTGGCACATGCTTTCTAGTTAACGCAGTATGTGCAGGGTGTGTTTTTCTTTGGCTCATTCTCACTTCATTAAAAGGGTGAATGGCCCACATATAATACTGCCAGGCGGTGGAAATGGAAAAAACTGAAAACAAGTGGTGGCAATTGCGCATAAAATAAAATTAAACATAAGTAAAGGAACAAAGAGTACTGATCAATAATTTATATACGAAACGTTTTACAAGGCCTTTCCAGGCTCACAAGTCCTTCATTGTTTTTAGCGACATGTTGGTCACTTCAGTCCAATAGGTGGCGCCGTTTCTCCACATATAAAAATTTGCAGTTTGGTTTAAATTGCGCAGAGTATCCTGCAGAGACAGTGTTTAGGTTTTATTCACAGAAGGCACATGGTTCGGAGACATATAACAGCTCAAAATGATGCTCTAGGTTGCAGAGTAAATTACAGATGAATGTATAAGACAAAAGTCAAGTCCACTGCTGAGGAGGATGGTTGAACATCTTCATTCAACTTTGTGTTGTCCTTTTCAAGCAACAAAGTAGTCAGAGTCCTTGAAAGAAAAAAGGTCTTCACATTTTTTATTGAATGAATAGTTTGACATTTTGAGGAAGACACCTACTCATTTATTAAGTAAGATGAGAAGATCAACACCACTCTCATGTCTAGAGGCTTAATATGAAGAGACATCTGGCTTATCTCACCAAAAAAAAAGTCCATAACTCATTGTACTGTACTTTTGTAATAATATTCGGTTTTTATGCCACTGTGTAGTCCATGTGACTGTACTGACAATGGTTCAAGTTATATATAATGGTGGGAACTTCTTAAATGTGGGGATGGTCTACTTTTTATCTGAAATATTTTAATTATTTTAATATAGGTAGAATCATTTTGAGGTTCAGACTATTGTTCTGACTGTTCTATTGTTCTGACTGTCACAACTTACTGTAATTTTACAGAACAAAACATTTAATTAAATGTCTTAATTGAGAAATTTATCAGAAAATGTATCCACAAGGAAAGGAAGTAATTGAAGTCCTACATAAAACAGTTGAACCAACTACAAGAATAAACTGTAGCATTAGGAATAAAATGCAGATTGATAATCTACCGAGGTACAAATCAGCCCCAGAGGCCAATTTGTGTACTTTTACTTGTAAAAGTATATTTTCCTAATTACACTTAAAATATTTTTATTTACATTTTGAATTCTTCAGTTTACTAAAATTGAGTATTTTACAGTGTGGTATTAGTACTTAACTAACTTACGTAAAAGTACCAGGGCCGCTAAAGGTCACTAATTAACACATATCTAGTTGGTGTAATACTGTATGTACAAAATCCTTGTGGACAAAGCTTTGCTAGCTGGTTCCCCTCCACCTCCAGTCTTCCAGGAAAACCTCTTCATTTCTAAACCACCTGCAAAAGTTGTTTACAGGTTAGTCTTACAGGTAGCAGCAACTGCACACACATCCCATTTCTAGTCTTGTGCATGACGTGTTCTACCGTTATATGAGAGTGGTATCGATCTTCTAATGTACCTTTCTGCAACAAAGCTTATAAGCCTGTTTTCCAAAATATCCAACTATTCCTTCGAAATCTGATGCAGTTTCATTTGCTATACTTTAACAGTCTGTGGTCATCTTGTAACACAACCTTTGACTTTTCATGTCTTCTTGGGGTTTGAGTTTTGTTGTTTCTGTTTGCGGAGATGAGCTTCGATCTCGTGCCTGAAGAACAGCATCCCCAGCTGGCCGTGCGAGGCCTCATTCATGGCCTTAGACTGCATGCACATGCGGTACTGGTCTGGAGGGAGCTCGTCTGCACAGTGCTTCTCATGCCACAGGTGGAACAAGCCTCGTGATGGTGCTCGGACCACCAGAAGGTTGCTGTGGAGGTACTTTCTGTACAGGTGGACATCTTCACCACCCCAGCCTTTGATGTCAATGTCAAAACCTCCTGGAGATAAGAGAACAGAAGACAATATCATACAATACCACAATATCAACAATATCATATTTTAATTTTATAATGGCTGAATGTGTTAATGTAGACATTTAAAACCTCTTGATAATGTGTGTATTCAGTGCGGTGCTCACTATCTCTGAAAGGAATGCTGATTATGAATTCTGAATAGAGTTTACAGCATGTGATCATAATCAGTTTTGTCTCCACACTGCCTGGGTTTGTAATTTCAAGAGGGGGCGGTGAGAATATTCTGGACTGATGGACTGCAAAACAATTTAATGACCAGGCCTGTTTAAACCTGCATCTTCAGAAGTCTGAACCATTCATCTGTGCTTTAGCTCATACTTTATTTTGATTATTCCGTCCGTCTCTTGCTCCATGTCTCCCTGTTTAACAAATGCTCCAGGCCTTAACAGAGATAAGACAGGAATTTGAATCCAGTAGATAAATTGTTCATTTGTTTATGTGTATGCACTCATGGCCTAAATAACATAAAACTCTGACTAAATTATACTTTAAACAGAATAGTTTAATATTGAGGGAAACAGGCTTATTTTCTTTCTTGGCAATAGTTAAGATAGAAAATGAGCATCACTCATGTCTGCAAAGTAAATGTGAAGCTACAGCCAGCAGGGTGTCAGCTTAGCATGAAGAGTCTAGCTAGAATAGCTACGTATAAACCTTTGAAAATTCACAGATCATATGGTTAGGGTAACTTAAAGATCATTGTTTGTTTTAAAATGATATGAATACTTTTCTAAGGTTAACAATGTTGTAAAGGATAAAAGAAACCAGCATTGTCTGTTTGTAGTTAATGACTAACAATGGTCTCTTAATGATAATGATATTGCAAAGTCTCAAGGCTATGTCATGTCGTCATTAACATATATTTTAGCAAATACTTTTGGAGTATTTGTATCTACGGTATCTCACACTTTCACACAACAATGCAACAGCAACTCTTACAGTTACAATTTTAGTGCATATGGATGTAATAAAGAGAAAAAAGCATTTTCCCCAAAATGTTAAACCATCCCCTTAAAGCAGACTCCAGGCTTTCTTGGTGCATTGCTTTACACTTTGGCACAGTAAAGTGTGAGCATGTGTTTGTGTACGTGTGTGTGTCCCTAAACAATAAAACACTCTGAATTTCACCCTTGCCTCAAATTGATTTTACTTTGGAGGGAAACTAAATTGATGTGAATCTGTCTTGAGATGCAATATTCCTCAGATCAATATACAGATGGAGAGGACATGGGGCTATGAAATATGCAAATGTATGCTGCTGCTGCTCAGAGCTGTTTCACACAGAGTAATATAATAAAATCTCTTCCCAGTCAAGGAAAGTAATGTAATACTTAACCAATTGAGTTCTGATGTTTTTCATATTTATTACGCTATTGCACCTTTAATCACAAGCTGGGTTATGTGATGTCTCTGCAGTGATAATCAACCTCCAGGAAGAATTGTTTATACATTCTTGCATTGCTAAAATGTTGCGATAGGTATAACTGCAGTGTCTGTCGTGTCGTTCTGTTATATTTACCAATGTTAATGAAGTCAGATCTGTATTGACAGGTCATACCAAAACCAAAATCTCTCCAGAACCCTGTGTCTTTCTTGATCACCTGTGGGGAAATAAAGTGCAAGTCTTACAGAGCTCAAGAAGAAAATCAGCTCAACACACACAGGGGGTACTTCAACATGAGTCCATCTGTACTCTGTGTGATTTGTACACCTAGCAGCTGGAGAGGGGAAATATTTCTAAACCTCCTCCAGCAATGTAGCACCACACTGAGTATGATATTTTCCACAAGTGGCTTGCAGACTTTTCAAGAGAGGAAATGGAGAAGAAGGATTTGATTGGAGTGTTACCAGCTGCTGCTCCACAGGTGGGACGTGTTCAAGGTTTCCATAGATCAAAGTGGGATTGTACTGGCTGAACAACACTGGGTAGAACACCTTTTTACCTAAAAAGGAGAGACGTAGTAGTTTCAAGCTATAGTTTGAAGGTAATGTGTGTGAGTAGCTCACATTTAATAGGTTTTCACCATCTCCAGTGAAAACACTGAAAAACTCCAGTGTAGTCTTGACTTGCTCTACTCTCAATCAATTAAGCACATTTAAATATGGATGGATATCGCAAACTAAAATATCAATAGTCCAAATTCAGTAATAAATGTATGAAACTGCAATTACAACTACTCAAAGCTGTAGGGGAGATATCCTGCATTTGAGTTATTGCTATTTTATAAAGCAGTAGATGTATTTAAAAGCTAATAGAATTTTTGCAAAATAGATTTCAATATAAATAATGTTTGATTAATTATTCCTGATTACATTATAATTCTCTACAAATCTAACAGGTCAAAAAGGCTATGTACAATCTTTTTGTTAGTTATGCTGTTTATGTGTTAGCTATTGTGTGTGTGTCTCACCAGGCTGTGTGTTGAGTCGACATGTGTTGAGGAAGTCGGCTGTGAAGTAGATGTCCACATCACAGAAGAAAAGCAGCACGTTTCCTCCTTTCCAGGCTCGGGCCCCAACATCTAGACCTCGTCCCCGAGAAAACTCTTCGTCCAGCTGCACAAGGGTGTAATTCTTAAAGTTCACTTCCCTGCAGAGATAGAGAGAGAAAATCAGTATTTAGACGGAGTGAACCAGAAGTCAGTTTTCTCATATGATGCAGATGATGAACAGTACATCCTATAGTGGCTTCTGTATGCCTTTTTATTTTAAAGAGTAGGTATATCATTACTTATATTAATAATTATTAATATTTTCCTCCTTCCTTTATGAATTTGTGGCAACCCCCTTTTTTGGCTAATTTGGTTAAATTTTCTTTTCTTTTATTTGTATTGTTTTCTACAATGCTTCAGAAACTAAATTTATAAGGTAAATGAACAACAATACAAACAAAATATTTAACTAATAATCTTGTAGGTCTGGTGCTGACGAACGCCTCCAAGCAACACTTTGAGTCTCAGCTGTCAAATATTATAATGTCCAGTCAGCAGCCAAACAGTCATTAAAATCTGGGAAAATGCTCCTGGGCCTCTGTGACAATTTACTGGCAACGTATGTGATCCTTTATACGCACCACTAAAGCCTTAAGCTGGCTCTACTAACATTAAGCTGGTTCCTGTATTTTAGCCAAATCTTGAGGCCCCGTTTTGTAGAAAGACCTGTGCCAACATCCATCTTAAATATGTTTATCATTTCAGTTGTGTTCAAATGGAGCCTAATCCTAAATTAATTTGTGTTTAACCAAATTACCACAAATGGGAACAGATACTGGTTATGTTCCAGGACTCCAGGCAAAAGTATATTGAAGCTGAGTGGGGAGAACTTGACATTCAACAGGGGCCCACAGGACAAATTCTCCCCAGCTTCTGTGGTGGGTTAATGTGGTAATAATCTGGTAATCATCCGTGTTCTGCCTTTAGTATTACCCACCCAAGGATTAAAACATGACATCACAAATTTACATTGGAAATTTCACATGAACACAGAGTGACTTCTCCAACATGTGCCTTAACTCCTGTTGTGATTTGAACAAGCTTTAATTGGAACAGAAAATTAATGGCAACAAAGATAACAAACAAAGAGTGTCCGCCATTCCCCGCCTGATGTTTTTCAAGGATGTGGTGAGGGTAAAGACAAACAGCTGGATCCAGATGTATCCAGCTGTGGCTTTTTCCTTGACCATAACAATTCGTGGTGTTAGTGACTAATGCTTTACTCATTCACGCAGACATCAACACACACACTCACACACACACACGCTTGCAACTTCAGATTGGGGATGTGGAAAAACTGGTTCACGTGTCAGTGTGGAAGGCAGCGCAAACAGGATGAAACATCCTCTTTCTTTTATGTTACGCTGGGTGACATAACACATGGTAAACAGAGGACAGAACCAGGTAGACAGAAACAGACATACACAGCTTTATTAGGGGGACGGCCAGAAAAAAATTAGTCAGCTTGTTTTTGTCTGGGGCAGCTTGAATCATACACCCCACGTCTCCATCTCACTGCTGTATGTTTGTGAACAGTGTGTATCAATGTATTTTTTAAAATATGTATTATCATGCAAAAAGAGTCTGGTTGCGATGCTTTCAGCTAGGATCACAAGAGTCTAAATAAATAAAGCATGAAGCCTGAAAATAAATTTGTTTTTGTAAAATCTGTATGCCATCCAAAAGAGTAGAGTCTCCATGTATGTTTGCACTTCATGAATCCAAACAGAGTCGATCTGTTTCATAGTCTACAGAGTCCCAAGAGAGGTAAACCCGCCCGCTGGCACTAAACTATCCACAGATGGTAGAGACACAGCACAATAGCTCAGTTTGTCTCAAACAATGTTAATGCACTAGTTAAATTCACATGTTGATTCAGCCTTAATTATAATGTGAAGAGCAGCAGTGAACTTTCAAAGCAAGACCTCTAATACTGAAGACATACTGATTATATAGGGTGAATTTACCAAAATATGTGTTAGATATAGAGTTTATATTAAGTTAATCAAAAATATCTATGTTTTAAAGGAACAGTTTTACATTCTGGAGAATATGTTTAGTTACTGTCTTTTCAAAAAGCAGAATGTTAAATGTGAAGCTTCCACCAGCAGCCTTAGCATAAATGTTTTTTAAAAGTTTTTTTTATGCCTGCTTTATTAAGCTCCAGAGTCCACAGCATCACCTGTAGGCTAGATTCACTGAATGCACACGTCTCATTAAACTTGCAGTTTCCAATATTAGGTAGACGAAAGTTACAAAAACAACCACTCATGCAGATATGCTACATTATTACAATGTAGATGTTTGTAAATAACTGAAACTATTAAGCTCTCTAGGGTGTCAAGACACTTTTGAGTGGCTGCCTAATTTATCTACACGACCTGTAGCTACAACCTGAAAATGAGATTCTGTGAACTTAATTGATCTTCAAAGAAATGTTTGTGCCAAAGATGCTCAACATACAAAGTTAAAATTAAAGATACTGTTTATACAGTTTATATATTTAATGTATTTATAATAACAGCCCTTTAACAGCATTAGAAGTTTTTAAGAACTTTTAGAGCCTAAAATTCAGACTTACTGAACTTATTACTATCTAAGGCTTTTTAATGACCCACAGAAAGAAAGCTGGAAACAGCTACCCTGACTGTGATCAAATCATTCACCTACCAGTATGTCTGTGAACTTGTCTTTATGCTAACCTAAGCTGCTTGCTGTAGCATCATAATTGCCTACAGTCATGGCAATAGTATGAATAATCTTCTCTAACTCCAGGAAATACGTGTAGTGCTGAAATGTCAAGCTATTCCTTTAAAACAGATATCTGGCCGTCTTGGGGCATTGTACTTCAACACAGTTGATTGCACAATTTTAAATTCACTGTAGCCTGTAATGGATTTCACTTTAGAGGGAAATAAAATTGAGGTTGAGGCTGTCTGGAGAGTCAATACTGCTCACTAAATATATAGTTGCAGAGCAAATGGGGCTGTGAAATATGCAAAAATGCTGCTGCTTAAAGACTAGACTTGGAGGAAAACCAGCTAACCGGGCTCTGTACAAAGCAGAAAAATCTGACTACTAGAAAATGTATGTTTAATTTTTGGACTTAGAATGGATTAAGAAAACAAGATCTAAATGATGTGTTAATTTGTGAGCTTTAGAGGTGTTGTTGGTGGATTTGTTGCCTTTGGACAGAGCCAGGCTAGATTTTCCCTGCCTGTTTCCAGTTTTCATGCTACGCCAACTGTCTCCTGGCAGCAGCTTCATATTAAGAATATAAACACAAATCTACTGCCATGATTAACAAATGTACTACGTGTACTAATGATGCTACAAGCTACATGGAATTATAAATAAATAAGTCATAAATCATTTAGGGTGGTGATGCTGTCTTGATTACCATTGTACAGTAAATATCTGTTTCAGAGGAGTCAAGGTTGATCTATTATGCATCCTATTAAGTGTACTGTGTGTCTCGGCTTGAGTACATCAACTGTTTAAATAATTCTCACAGACAGAAAGGCACCAGCATTGTGTGAAATTGAAAAGACCACTTAGTGTAAATCCTGTAATATCCTTGTTGTCCAAATTACTTTTTATATTGTGCTAGTTTTCCTTCCCTTTCTCCCCAGGCATCAGTATCCTTATTATGGCCCAGAATAGTTAATTTGTTTATTGTAGGCATGATGGCTGGTACCTTGTAACGGCCAAATTGTTGAAATTGTGTCAGAGTGAGAAGCCTGTAAAGAGCTGTCATGTTGTGTCTCAGCTGCAGGCCTGATCCTGTTAGTTCTGCTCAGGACAGCAAAGGCAGAGCAGATCTTCCCTCTGTCTGTTTCTTCCTCTGTGAATCTGTGCCTCTGTCTAAACACATGTATTTCCTTGTGTGTGATTACAACACGAGAATTCACTACAAACCTGGTGCTGATTGTGAAAAGACTCAAGTGTAAACCTCTGTATGTGGCAATATCTCAATAATTATCTGAGATAACAGAGACATCTGGCTTTTTTAGTTATGCTAGAGTCAGACAGAAGTATCTTAACAATAACGTTAATTTTAGCATTTTCATGTTCCCCACCTAATGACATTTGCTGGAAAAAAATACTACAGTGACTTGTCCAATCAAATCTACTGTGCTCTACAAGATGATGTCTCTACCCTGGATATTGTACGGACATTGCAGCCAGGACATTATTTGTTGCCTTTAGCTTCTATTTTTAAGCAGGTTGTGTGTTCAAGCTGACATCTTTTTTTTGAGTATGTGTGTTTTAGCAATCCTTATGCTACACTGTGGATAGAGAAGAACAACATTCCAGTCCACTGTATGTCTGTGTATACTGAAGACAGACAATAAGGACAATAATATAGCTGTGACTGCAAATCAGCACGTAGCACAGCAACAGCTCCAAAACTTGATCACTAGACACATTGAATATGTTTGTATAATTTCTTTGTAATATATTCTGAATATATTAACATAAGAACGTGCTTTCATCACATTCTTCAATTTCTCCTTTACTCCCTCCTCCCCCAAACAACAGGAGCTATTTGTGCGCAAGCAGATTGCATCTGCCTTTCAAACGTATAAAATTCAGAAGCAACCATAGCCACCACAAATCACTTTCATGCGCTTTCACCACAATATGGTACTGTAAACTTTTTGTTTGTCATCTGTTTGTTTTTACAATGGTGTACCTTCTGGACTGTTGTGAGGATGAAAGCAAAACATGCAGTCTACATTGAGCTGGAGAATCAACAGTCTGCACATGTAATGGAGAGGTAAGTGCAAGCGATAAAAAATTTAGAGTTGTTGTGATCACTCTCAGGCTAAGCCTCAGGCAAGACAGCTACTCAAGTTATCGACACTGAGAAATTTTGCAGAATGGGTCCATATTGGTGATCTTTAAAACCTCTCATTACTGGACAGCTTTCTAAATAATTTTTTATGATCAAGTCATAATCTTCTCCCAATCACCTTCTGATCAGCATTATCCTCTGGCTGCCTCTGAGTTGAGAGAGTTGTTGACCCTTCTGTGAACTGAATGAAAAACTATGATAACATCATGCTCTGTTCTTTTGTTGTTCCAAACCTTTAGTCCTGCTCTTTTATCTGCATTCCCAATTTCCTTCAAGATCCTCGTTCGCCCTCTTTTTCAACCCTCTGAAAATCAGTTTTTTTCAAAGTTGCGCTCTGAATCTCTACACCTCTCCTCTAACTTTCTTTCTCACAGTTTTTTCCTTCAGCAATCATCTCTCCTCTGCATCTGAAGCACAGTAATTATTGATACACATTGATGGAATCTCTTAAAAATACGTCCGTCCTTATTTCCCCTACTTTACACCGTATCACACATCCTCTCTCTGCCTGTATTTATTCCTCTTTATCACGTTGTTCTGAATCATTATTCCTGAACATGTAAGACCTAAGAAACTTACATGCTCCCTGATGGTTTGGGCCTCAGTTCAGGCTTTGAAATATGGATGTAAGCGATATCTGAAAGTTCGGTAGATGTTTATTTTAAACAATACCCCTGATGGTCTGCCAAAGTGCTTGAAGACAGATGCCCTGGATCTGCTAGAAGATTCCCTTTTATCTGCTGTATTTTGCTTGATCTATCTTTGTTACTGCAGATCCAGTTTAGCTGTCAATATACACACCACAAAAGCTTTTCTATCCTCATTTAAACCTAACAGGAGGGTTGATAGGGGTCAGAAAGCTTGGTGGAGATCCAGGACAATTTTGATCTGATAAGGCTTATGGACAAATTATGCCTCAAGGAGTTTATATTGGCTGTTGACAGTTATGTAAATACTTTTTGAGTAAAAATTTACACTTTGAAAAAAACTTGATTTTAAAAAGTAGGGAGTGTGACTGTGCGCAGTTTCACAGAAAAAAGGACAAATGACTCAAGGTTTCTGGCAGCAGAAACCAGCCTAATTTGTAGAGGTGCATTTAATTTGCACGAAGGGCAGGCCAGAATCAGATCAGCCACTAAATCCTGCTGATTTCAGTGATGCCCCTCATCACTCTAGTGATGCCCTGCATCACCAGCAGGTTCAAATGTTCAAGCTTGTAAAACACCTCAACATCTAAGAAGTCTTAACAGCAACACAACAGATTGCCATATAATTTAGTACAACCTTTAGGACCATCAGCATCAACATTAATAGCTTCTTGACAGCTTCAGTATCAAATCAATTTGCATGTTAACAGACAAACTAGGATAGTGAACATGGTATGAGCATTTTGCTCAGTTCAACCTCACATAGCTACTTGCAAGGCTTTTAACTGTTGTTTTAATTAATAGTTATTATTATTTATACTTATTTATATTTATATATGTTTTTAATGTAATGTTATTTTGACAAAATTGTTTTGCTTCTGGTAACTAGTGATGGACTACTCTCGTTATTCTGGCAACTTAAGCTATTCAGCTATCCATGATATCCAGTTGCACATATACATGTCTATGGTGAGAGCTTATATGCAGTTTGTGATTATATCTACAGCATTTGTATGCTTTATGTTAGTGGTTTATGTGTGTTTGCCTGGGGCCCCGATAACAGAACCGCAGGTAGTCATCTTCCAATGATGACTTCCATTCGTTTCAACTACAGTCTGAAAGGCAGATAAAAGAAGGGAGTACAGGGTTGAGTACAGGCACAGATTCAGAACCAGGCAAGGTGCTACATAACTGCTGAATGCATTGTTGGACTGTAAGAACAATATAAAAAGCCTATAGGAGTTCAAGGCAGAGCTATTGTCCAGCGGGAAAGTTATAGGACAGTGTACTTTATTCAACACCCTTCTGTCACCAACTGTATCCACACTTACTTCCACTACAGCTGTTTTCCATTCGGTGTGTTTCTCTTACACACATTTTCAATCACTTGTTTAATCATTTTTGTTATATGTTTCTTATGTTACATGTTCCTCTTTCCACAGTCACAGATTCAGGCTTCTTTACGCATCACGTGACACTTTAAGAGTATTTAATACTGGCTCTTTTTTATCTCCACAGTCCCCCTCAGTGACAGCCGAAAGAAAAGACACAAAGAGACAAAGAGACGCTGTGTAATACTGGAGATAGTTCGACTGATTCAAGGCCATACAAAAACCTTCAGGGCTGGGAAACTGACAAGCATCACCATAGCAACCCCCTTGGGGAACCTGTGGCCCAATCCACTGTGGATCTGACTCCTGATCAGCCACACAGTGACTGTCTCCAGAGGTGTGGGTGGTGAGGTCCATGTGAAAGAGTAGCGTGAGTCAGGGATGATCACAGGCCTGTTGTAATTTATCTGTGTTGGCTGGTAGCTCTCAGCTCGTCAGCATGGGTGGCATACTGCTCCATTATTCATGAGACAGATGACTGGCTATGGCAGGATGCCGAGCCAGGAGGAAGATGTGGATGTGTGTGTCTTGAGTGCGACGTGACAGCAATGACCAAATTACTAAATATGAAGAAGAGTTTCTTATGCATGTGTGCAAATAAAAATATTTTACGCCATCTGCCTTTTGAGACCGTGCATGACTACAGCAGAGTTCATTTCATTACATAAATTGGAGCCCATATTCTGCATTTGGCTCGTTATTCAAGGATCTGAGCTTGGCTGTATTTCGAACCCACCTGGACGTGTTCTCCAGAGTGCTGCGGACTTCGCTCATCTGCTCTTTCCCAAAATACACCACTGTCAGATGAACCCGGCCATCCTGATGCACACAGACTTCCCTGTTCAGACACACAAACACACAAAGGAAGGGACATTATGAAAGCATTCTCAAACTGAGCAGGGGGGCAATAGAGGAAGGAACTGTGATCAAAAGGTTTAGGAGTTTTTTTAACTGTTGAAACCTTTGTCCAACAGCAACTGTGCGAAGCTGTCTGAAATATGAAGATTTGCTAAAACATTGTGAATCTGATTTTTTAGGGTTTTGGACTGTTGGTTAAAATGTGACATCACATTTGGATCTCAATTGTGATGTGCAAATCTCATAAAATGAGAAAGTGATAAACTAAATGATTAAATAATTATCTAAATCTAAAAGAAAAGTGCTATACTGACTGTTGTCCTTCTAACACTATGGTAAAACACAGAGAGGAAGAGATTGTGTGCAAGTAAAAGAGACCAGGTGAGAGATAGCTGCAAACACTTTGATGGAGACATGCCAAATATATCACACACATGCTGAAGATACATTCACCTTCTCTCCTTCAACATGCACATGCATTTGTCAGACTTTTCCCCAGAAGCACATGAAACTAGATGAATTTAAAAAGGTGTTTTTTAATTTGTCTGTTATAATTATTTTATAATGTTGTGAGGATGACACCTCCTGCTTTAGGTTTGAATAAATTCAAACACTATCTCTGTATATCTTCTGTACTTGTAAATGTACAGTATCACAAGAAAACAAATGTTCTACTGTTCTTTTTCTATCTAAATGTGAACAAAGAGCATTTGATAAATGTGCAGTTACACATCATTATCACCCTCTAAACATGCACACACACAATTTCTCCTAGTATACCTTTAATATGCATCAGGGTAAAGTGTTTGCTCAGCGACTCGCCAAGCCTTTCAAGTAAGTACATACACACTTACCACACTGTATATCAACTACCGCTGGCCTGCCCAGGGGGCAATTTTAATGGCCTGCAACACTGCTACTAAGCAGGATTTACCATGTAAAAAGAGCTGTGATAAGCAGCAGCAGCAAAATAAATCACAGACATTAAGGAGGATTTTTCATCCTTGTTTCGTTCCTTGTTTTGCTGTTAGCTGATGAATTTCAACTGCCACTAAAATAATAATGTAATGTTTTTTTAAATCTTTTTTTTAATTTGACAATAACTCATTTTAATCTCACCTTTCAGGGAGCCATTAACAGAAAATCAGACCTTCTTCCTTTTTTAAAAATATTTTTCATTGTTTCATCACATACTAGTCCTGACCTATTTGTGACAGCGCTTGTTAGTTACATGCATCAATATTTATGAAATTACATTTCCTGTGGTCATATAAAAAAAAAACAAGCTAGGGTCAAATGTATTCATTCTGTTGTCAGAATAATTTAAATCTCTGTTTCACTGTTTGCATTCTCGTGCCTATCAGCACCAATATAAATGAACTAAATCAAAACTACATGTGCGATTTCAAAATGTTAATTACACATGACTTTAAGAAGGAAAATAGTCATAATCTCAAGATAATTGTCTCTCCTCTGTCTGTCTGCTAGTTAAAATGTGAAAGGTGTTTCTTGTGGTGCTTATGTCTAACTAAATTTTGTGTGACTTTGCAACAGCCACATACAGAAGAGGCACATCAAGAATTTGAGACAAGAGTCTCACCTGAAGTTCTGCATGAACTGTTTGAACTTGTCTGTGCGTCTTGATAGTGGGACGATGATGTTAATCAGCACGGTAGTTGTGTCCACCCTCTCATTTTTCACCTTCATCAGTGGTCCAAAGGGACGGAAGAGTACCAGGCGTCTGAACTCATTACTCGTCTCTCCTCTGAAGGTCAGCTCGTACAGTGTCCCTTTGTCCTTCTCTGTCCGAGTGATGCCTGATATTTGGGACAAGCACATAAACTCATGACCAAAACTCATGACCAAACAAAGAAATAATTCAGTCACAGTAGTATAAAGTATATAATGTAATCTGTTTAAATAAATAGCTTGGGAAAGTTCATTTTTTGCTACAGCAAAAAGATGTTTTTAGCTTAGAAGACTGCAAACAGGTACAGCTAGGTCTGGGTCTGAGTCTGTCAAAAGATAAAAAAGGACTAAAGTCAAAGATGCCTTAGTGGATCTGAGGCTGTATTTAGCACATCCTGATCCTAAGAGGACCAATGACAGAAAAAATTATCAAAGATATGCAAAAACCAAAAATCAGATGTTTAATTTCCTCAAACAGAAGACAGTAATGCAAAAAAGAGATGCAAAATGTTCCTGAAGAATTACAACACACCTACAAAAGATGCAGTGCCGTCAAACAGCTATCAAAGATGCATTACAACAGTAAGAAACACAAAATGACAGCAAGGAGACAAAACATATAATGTATAAATAGTAAAGTGTCCTTAAAGACGCACCAATGATGCAAAATAACTACAAAGTAAAACATGTATACTGACATCCAAAACAACACAAAAACAGCACAAAAGGTACATAATGTCATAAAAGACACAAAATAATTACAAATTGCGTGGTAAGATTTGTGGTGGGTTTTTTATATGTCTGTGCACGGCCATTGTGTCATAATCCCTCCATGAGTGTTTACCATGTTTAATTACAGTAGCACTAAGCTGAGGCTTATGGGTATGTTGTCAGTCTTGCAGATATTTGGTCATATACC
>OMLM01013969.1:0-42793 GCA_900302695.1 Helostoma temminkii | reverse complement strand
GTGTAATTGAAAGCTGCCCTAAAATGCCATTTGTTTCTTCTTCTTCTTTATTTTTACAGCTCTGATGTTGACGCACTCGCCGCCTTGTCTGACACACTAATTTCATTTGACACAAGTTTAACCAGGTACTGGAAAAATAAAAAGATGCAAGTAGCACAAATCAAAATGGACATAAGAGATTATCATAGCACCAGCATTATATCTGATAATAATATTTTGTTCGTTTTCTAGCTTTCTAGCAGACAGTCACAACGCACAGGACGGGTATACAAACCAACAACTTTTATGTCATAGCAGGTTTAGCAAAAAACATTTAGTGGTTGACTGCCACTGTATTCACTTCAAAGTAATCACAAAATAGCTGCCATGTTAACTTCAGGTACCAAAATCTACCACAATAGGGTGTCTCAAATTACACTTGATTAAATGTGCCACTTCGAAATGTAGTACAGAGAAGTGTACACATGTGCCAAAGCAGGTGCAGTTGTG
Organism: Helostoma temminkii; assembly: GCA_900302695.1. Taxonomy (NCBI): domain Eukaryota; kingdom Metazoa; phylum Chordata; class Actinopteri; order Anabantiformes; family Helostomatidae; genus Helostoma; species Helostoma temminkii. The sequence goes on along the minus strand of OMLM01013969.1, from coordinate 42,304 downwards.
CAATTTTTTTTCTTCCTGCAGTGTTAAAAAGAAGCCAGCTGCAGTTCTCAGTAACTATGAAGCACTAACAGACAATCTCCTTTTTCTCAATAATAGGTTTGTTAAATATATATTCCTACTGATTGTGTAATTAACCAATCCTCACAGAAGCAATCCTGCCAATATCACCCATAAGATGGCACTGTTGAACTTGTAATGATGTCTCTCTCTTCTACCTCAATTGGCCTGGTCTGTAATGTCTGATTTCTAAATCTAGCTTTGTTCATCTCTTTCTCCACTTCCTCTTTCTTTTCTCATTCTACCCCTGCAGCCCAAAGCAGTCAGCAGAGCCTGTTCCCTCAAGCCCAGGATGCAGCAATCAGGATCTGCTTAGCGAACTAGACAGGTAAAGGAAAAGCTCTTTCCCATCAGAGACCCAAATACAGTTATTCAAAGAATTATCCTTTCATCAGTGGAAAATCAATAGCTCTCTTGTCAGTGGCAAGCCGAAGCATTACCTTAACTTACCTGAGATGGATATACTTTAAACAGTTTCAAGGGAGCTTCAATAGCCTGCACACAAACTTTGCTCTTCTCTTTGACTTTTGTGTTGATGTCTTTAGTGAGGCAAAACCAGCAAAGATAAGTGGGCACCTTGGGTCTACTGGCTAATGATGTCATTGCAATTAAAAGACAGACAACCACATAACAATAAAACTGACGTGAAGGCCTCTGCTCCCAATCGCTCCCTCCTTGTGTACCATTAAATCTCACCACAGATGAAGGAGAATCTAAGAAGTTAAGAATCCCAGTTCCTTGAGCTGCAGGATCTTTAATACACCACATCTGCCTCAAGTTTGATCCATAAATCAGGGTTCCTCTCTTTCCAGCATTCTATTTTAACCCCTGCTCTTTTAGATAGAAACAAAGTAGCAGAATCCTGAAGCAATCTGAGTAATACTTTGAAACAGAAAGCCATGTCTTATCTGCCGTGCGACTGGAAATAGAAGAGAATGTTCTGTACTGATTAGTATTGCTGCTTTGTTTTGTCTCCGCCAGTCTCAGTATGCAGCAAAAGGAGGGGAAGCAGACAGATGAAACACCCAAAGAAACACAAAGGTAGAAGAGATGACAGGCTGCTCTTAAACAATTATCTATCTATGCAGAGCTGTTCCTGCTAAGAAACACATTTCAGATATGCTTTATAATGATTTATACTAAATATGCCTACAACTTTGCTGTGTCTCTGTGCCCGCCAGCCACACCGAGACCAAAACTGTGATCATTACTGACAAGAGGTATGAGAACACACACAGAACAAGTCTGTTCTATATTCAGCTGGTTTTCATGCTCATGAAATAGTTCAGTAGATCCAGGTTTTTTTCTAATGGACTGGCATAGTAAATAGTGAATGAGAAAAACCACACTAACCTTTACTTGTCCTGTTTTCTCTTCCCATCATGGCATTCATCCGCACCACTGTCCTGACTTCTCTGTCTTGCCTCTGTTCAGAGAAGAGGTCAGTGCAGATCCCTGGAGCTCATGTGTGACTACAGTCACTAATTCCAGGTAATTTCCACACTGCCACATTATAGATGTGCTACAATTTTAAGATGTTCATAGTAAAGCATGTGATATAGTTTTCCCTATAGACACTGAGTGAAAAATATTATATATTAAATGCAGTTCAAATATTTTAATTAGTGTAATTAATTTTGATGAAGAAAACCTGTAATGGACTGATTTGCACCACTCAGCAGCTGAGTAGTCTTTCCATTTGTCAAAGACATCCAGATTCTGATTTTGATTGAGTTTGGCACCGGGTTCCTCTGTGTTTCTGTTTACTATTCAAACTGCATTAAATCTTTCCATTATGAGCCAATGTGATCAGAATTCCTCCGACACAAGATGGGCCATGCTGACAATTGAGAGTGAAATCAGTGTGAAATTGTTTTTCAGCTCGGCTGATCCGTTTGATCCATATCCGATAGGGACCACATCCCCTAACAGGTAATCATATTGGTTTGGAGCTGTGACTGTTTTCCAGCCAGCCAGATAGCATCTCAGCATGCATAATGCAGCAGGTTGTGATTATGAGCCACTTTTCTCTATTGCAGATCTTCTGACCTGCTGCAGCCCCTCACAGATTCTTCCATCAACAGGTACAGAACGATAATGAAAAGTTTGCCTTTTCTAAAACGTAACCTCTGTTTGTAGCATTGTTGCTACGTGTTACTACATAATCTGAGTGGCCACAACTGAATTACATTGCACATTAATGATTGTTAACACATAAAGTGGTTAGTGTTAATAATAAACAGCTAACAATCTGCATTGTAGCTATAGTTAACTGGTATACTTGACTATTATATTATTATCATATTATCCAATTGGGAAAACATTAGCTGGTAACTATCTTGACAGTCCACTAATTGTTATGTTAAAATGCCACACCTTCTCTCATCCTAGCTTTAAAATATGATAATTTGCTGTCTTTTTTGTATTGAAAGTGAAAAATGTATGAGTTTTGGGCTATTAATTTGGCAAACCAGGAAGATAAAGAATATTTAAAGACATATGAAGACTTGGCTTGTAGAAAATTATAGTGGCAATTTTTCACAGTTTTCTGGCTATTTTCCAAAATCATTTGATTGTTAGCAGCCTCCTGGCAGTAAATTATTCATTTATTATTAATATCAGAAAATAGGCAAAATGCACCTGCTGGGATGTCTGTAATGTAATTTTTATGCTGTTTGACCAACAGCTCAAAACTTGAAAAAACAATGATTGGAACTGGAACTGGAAAATGTATGTCTGCTTGAAAAATTACTAATTTACTGTGATAAGCCAAAACATTAATCGATTAATCACCTCAGCACTGAAATTAAATTCTCTAAATGTATATTTGCACAGTGACAGTCTCACAATGGAAGATTTGCTACTATAGTCTGATGTCTTTCTTTTTTTTTGCATGTGTTTGATAGTATGAGCGGTAATGCATTTAAATCCTTTGCAAACAAGGTCATTCTGATCAGCACTGACACCACAAAGTATTAATCTGAGTCTTGAACATAAACGTCTTATGAAAGTATGAGTTTGAGATGAAGAGGAAAGGAAGCGTGTGGACTTTAAGTAGTCAACTTCTCAAACAACACACATTACAATTGTTTGACTTGCTTGGTCACAAGTGATGCATCTTTTCTTAACGTCACACCACCCAGCAGTCACACACACACGGGACACCAGCACACACAGAACAGAGGGGATGACACACTTCGATTTACTCGTACACTTTCACACCATGCAGCCCCCTATATTTCATTCATCTATGTGCACCCATCCATGTCCATTATGTGTTAAAAGCCTTTCAATGTATGTCCCCTTTCAGCCAAGAAGCTGACCCAGAAGGCGAAGATGAAGATCAAGAGACTCTGATCATGTTTGAGAGAAAGTAAGTCAAATTTTTATTAAAAGCTTCTTGTGTACATCTGCTCTTTTATTCCCATAACCTCCTTCCCTTTCACTATAGTGAAATAACTAGGCTTATGCAGCATTTAGTCATTGAGCTGGAAGACAGTGTGCACTGCTGTTGAAATAGGGCACATATATATTTGTTACTTTTTCTGACAGCTGAGAAAACAAATCCAGCTTTTTAAAAAATACAATAAACACTGTGACTTCATCCTCTGGTACTATGTTACATCTTTGTTTGTGCTTCAGGTCCACTGAGAATGACTCACCATGGGCCAAGTGGACCTCACCCACTCTCTATACTATCGCCACCAAAAGAGAGGAAGAGGAAGAGGAAGAGGAAGAGGAAGAAAGGTATCTCTAAAGTGGCTAAGCGCATTTAATGCATCTTAAACACCTAGCATTTCTATTCTAGCAGAGTGTGATAACACTTTCAAATTTAGCCACTGTTAACCATTTTATTGAAAGCCAGCTAAATACAACCTCCTCATGTCTCAGACGGAAATAATCACATTCTTTCAGCTTGTTTTTATATTCACTATTTCATCTGGACTGTCCTCTCTTTTGTAGACCCGAGGATACACAGACAGTCACTACCATCACCACTATCAGGTTGGGAATGATTTTCTGAATTTTTATAAACTTTCGAGATTAGAAGAAATTTAAATTGAGTGGCATGTGGATGATGTTAACTCTAGACACAGGAGCTTTTTGACAGTTTTGACAGTGGACATTTTACACAAGGATGTGGTACTGCATGTAAATTTCATTTGCCTAAGCGAGATAAATTATAACTTAAATAAAACTTATTTAAAATTGAGCACAAGTTTTGTCATATTTAGTTTAATCTGGGCTTGTTTTCCACTTTCAACTACCAGATCTCCTTTTGCCTATGTTTCTAACACGGCATGATAGTCTGTGGGTGAGAGAATTAGGCCAAACCCTGTGGGAATATAGCTGAATTCTCTTAATACGCTGGTTACCTGCAACTCTTGTGTGATGCATGGTTAGAGAGTCTCCTGTCTCCACACTGTTACTAAAGTTAAATGACAAGATTTACTCTCCCATTGTCTTTCAATTTGCCCTCATTTCCTTCCCTATAATTATCAGTCTCCAGATGTCAGATTAATGAAGTGTATTAGAAATGTCCTTTTGTCAAATCACAGCCCGTTAAACAGCATGCCATTAACAAGCAATGGCAGAAAATGATTATCTCCCAAGTTACATTTGACAGATGTGGAGTCCTTCTGTATAACCCATCACACTTCTGTCATCAGTGAGTGAAGGATGAGACTAATGCTGCTGCTCTCTTTCCAATTATGAAACTTATTCCAGGGCTGAAGAAGAAGAAAAAGGCCAACGAGTCCAAACGCCAGAACCTGAGCCCAAAAAGTGAGTGATTTTACAAATCAGACATTTACATAAAAGTGACACCCAAAATCTTTATGACTTTTCATATGAACTCACTCTTTCCATCACCTGCTTCTGCACCAGGGGGTTTGTGTTGTTAAGGGAATATGTCAGTACTACAGAGCTGGCCTTGCATAATGCTAGAGATTCAGTCGATAGGTAAGACCACTACATTATTTATACAATCAAATAATACTTTCAATAATAAGGGGCTCTAATCATGATTTACTTATTTCTCTTTCCAAAGAGGGTCAGATTATTCGACATCAAGCTCCATCAGTTATTCCAACCTCAGTCCCTCTACTTACCCCAGGTAACACTAATAACAAACGGTTCGAAATATGATCCCTTTCTCACTCTCAGCTGCTTTCGTGTGTTCCTCAAATGAAAATTCAATTGCTTTCACCAATCAACATTTTTAACCATTTTGAGCATTTTGACTAACACTTCCAGCTCAATTTCTCAGTCACACTCTGAGAGACATTTCAGCTCCTTTCAGCATTTGTAATCAACATAAAAATAAAACTAAATGTCACTCAGTGCACTCTTAAAAAAAAGCAGATTAGAACCGGAGTAATCGGCATTCTCTGGGATAAATCTACCCGGGAAATCAGGTTTCTCTAATCCCCTACTTCGATTTCAGAAACCAGATTTCCTGTTTACATGACAGTTAAGTAATCAGCTTATTGGAGAAAGCTGACTGTAATCCATTTTACTCTTAAGTTCTTAGAAAATGTGTAAAATATTAGTTATTGCAACTTTAACAGCATTACAACTACTTACAATTTTGTTTTTTTACAACTGCCACTCCAACTACCTTCAGTATTTTAAACTATTATATATAAAGTAAAATGCAAATATTTTAAATTATTCAACTGCACAATTTTCTTTAAAGGCTAAATATTGCCTGTACTTGTTTCTCTCATTTGCATAGTGGGTCAGATTATTTGACACCAAGCTCTACCAGCTACTCCCTCAGCAGCCCCTCCATGTATTCCAGGTAATAACACAATCTCTAAACCTTTTCTCACTCTCGACTTATCAATTGTCATTAAATTACAATTCAACAGCCTTCACCAATTATCCATCAAAAGTCATTTCTACAGTTTGTGCTGGTCTTCAAATGACATTTTAACCTCTTCCACTCAGATTTTATTGACTTTTCAAATCTCAGGTCTTAGTAATGATGTAACAATAACCACATCTTCCACAATTCAAATTCCACTTTAAGTTTTTGTATTTGTAACACTTTAATAACTTTCAGTATTTCACTGAGATCATCACTTCAAATAATCCTACTCTACAATTTTCTATATATCTTATATACTTACTGTTCCGTAGTAGATCAAATTAGTTGAAAACAATCTGTCAGTGCCTATAACAGGACCTATACTTACTCTTGTAAGCTCCAAATATATTCTCCTAACCATAGTTTAAACCAAACATAAAAATGGGGTATTTCTCCCAGTGCCTCTCCAGTTCTGACCAAACTAAATATGTGTAAGCTGTAGGGCAGAAATTCTGCCAAGCGTGCTCATTAGGAGGTTAAGCAGGGACATCAAAGGATTATTTACACTTACTAATTCCCTTATACTGAACAGAAAAGGTCACTGCTTATTAAACAGGCACATCTGTGATTGTTCAAGAGCCTTTTCTGAATGGGTGACTAAACAAGATTGTTTCAATTGCTGTGTTTCCTCCAGTGCCTCACTGTCATCCACCTGTACTTACTGTGGAGAGCAGGTGGGCAATGATGCCAAGATCACTGTTGAGCACCTCAATATCAACTGCCACCCTTCCTGCTTCAAGGTAATCCATTTGCCAAGATTCATTTCTGCTTGATACACAATATGTGACATAATGGCCTATCATGTCCTTGAGCCTGGAAAACCTAGAAAAAAACCAAGCTTTTGTTCACCATTACAGAGGTTAACATTTCTGGTAAATATGCCTATTCACATTTGTGTTGGACCAGTATAATAATATCACATAGATATGACAAACAGCTTAGCATAAAATCTAAAAAGGGAAAATCCTTAGAAAACACTTGGCCTACCAACAGGTCTACAGCGACAGTTTCTAATTCTGACTGTGGTCTGCTACTTGCTGTTTAACAGATACCGATGTGCCATCAATCTTATTGGCAAGGCAGACAATAGGTGTATTTGCCAGAATACTGGATATTTTTTTAAAAGTTATAATAATTACAAATATAGATGATGTTTACATATTACAAAACGCCAGTCCATACAAGGTGTAACAAGTGTATTGCAGATTTCCAAAGATAAAAACACAGCTCTCCACTTTTTTCATAATAACGTTCTCTTATTTTTTCAGTGTGCTGTGTGTGGTAAACCTATGGGAGACCTTCTTTACAGTATGTTCCTACATTGTGGGAAAGTTCACTGCGAGTACTGCTACTCCGAAGCCTTGGACTGATTATTGAAGCTCTTCAGTGGCCTCTTATCCTCATTCCCTTCTATGTTCATTTGCATATAAAGTGAGAACTGGTCTTTCACAAAGTCTGGACTGTGTTTCACTTGAACTTCAAAATGCTATTGTTTAGTCTGATCAAAGAGACTCATATACTAAACAGTATGATTGCTTAATGCTAATTCTTGTGTTATACAATCTTGTCTTGATTTTTAGTGGGGAAAACCATGTCTGACTTAGTAGACACTGAATGATAAGTCCATGCACTATGATGTGCTACATGTAACAGTGTATAGACAAACACTGGAAAGTAGAGTACAAAATTATAATTTAGCAACAGTAGTTATGCAAAAAACCATGAATTAATTACAAAATGTTTACTTTGTTATCCTTGCTTCAAAAATGTGTGTACATGTAAGATGATTTGTTAACAAAATAAAAATAATAATAAAAAAAGATTTATATGATCCCGGTATAAATATGTACAAGGTAGTGTACTACTGGACAAAGAACACTATTGAGTAGTTACATTTTAGAAAAGCGTGGCTAAAAATTATTGCACATAAAGATTATCTTAGCGTCATCTAAAGGAAAACTAGTTTACAAATGCTGAGGTGATGTTCGGCTGGGGGTTGTGCTGAAGTCTGTAGTGACATAATATTTTCTTTGCATAGACACTTATATTAGCTTTGTACATAAATGTAACTTAATCGAGTAACTATCAGCTGCGTGCTGAGTAACTATAAAGAAGCTAATGCACTTCATTGGCTACTGTCCTGATATCTTCACACACAGTTAGACAGAGCTCCCTTGGTACAGAAGACAAGTCTCTGGCTCTGCCCCAGTCCAATGACAATCTGCCTTCCACAAAAATGTGCCTCTGTGGAACAACTGCACTGCACGCAGTTAATGTTAACAATGTAAGGCAGAGACAGGGCAATGATGGCACCTCGGCTATAGTATACTATTAAACCTTTACTGAATTTGTGATAAAGGACACAGGTATCATGCCAGGTGAAGACAATATTAAAATCTGTAACAGTATAGTTAAAATGCTCATAGGAGTATAAAAGTCCTCACTTCGGTGCAACAATATGAGCAGTATCTGTTTCATTCCCTCATTTAAACAGAAGGGGATGTATAATATCACACACCAGTGTAATCCTGGACATACTCCACCCTCTGTTTGTTTTGAGGGCAGTGTCAGTGTTTTCCTCTGGCTCTGCTCACAGCTATGTTTTGGATGTGTTTCCACAGCAGTGAAGGGTCTGACTCGTTGTGTCTTATCAGAGACTCCAGTCCCTCTGCTTGGTCCAGACTCTGCCAATAATCCTGAGGCCATATTTGCAACCATCTGCAGACAGATATACAAACAGATTAGGCTCATCGCTGAGATTATTTCAATTAGACTGTTAAAACAGACTGACTTCTCTCCCCTTGGGACATTGTGTACCCTTGTGTGAATAACAGAATAGAAGAATTTCACACTGAATAATTCAAGACAAACTCACCCATCTTCTGCAGGTAAATCTTGGACATCTCCGTACCCTGGACTGGGCAGAGGGCATCCCATGTGAGAGTTATTGGCCAGTTTAGGCTGAGGAGGTTGGCTTTTCTTAGGCGCTTTCCTGTATGCTCGTTCTGCTGCTAATCGTGCATTCTCCTGGTCGCACACGTAACATTCAAATCCGTTCAGGTAGTTCGGTTTACTCATGTCATTAACCCCCCACTCTCGAGTCTCTAGAGTCGCCAGCAACTTAGTGTTAGTGATGTGGCTGGGATTCTTGAACTCTAAATATTTTGCATATTCATCATCATCCTCATCAAGATGTTTGATGAAGTCAGCAAGAGCTTTTGGTGAAGGGAAGTTATTTATTATAATTGCAGAGCGGTTGTTGGGCATCCAGTCCGCCACCACAGAGGAGCCTCGATAGATGGGCACACAGCCTTGATGGAGAGGCCGCCACAGTTTCTCTGTCATGTAATCTGGACACAAACCGTTCTCCAGTGCCAGGTGGAACTTATAGCGTGAAACAAAAGCCATGAATTTGGGTTCCTCACCAGTAGCAGTGGATGTGTCCTCCAGATGTTCAGGTAGAGGTTTGTTATTCAAGCATTTCCCATAAGAGTCCACCTACAGTGAGAAGAATTCAGCATGCATTATATTGACTTCACCTGTGCACAAAGGATGTTCAAGTAGAAAAGAGCTAAAGGCATGTTAGCCAACTGGTATTTATTTCAAAATAAATTTACTGCAATAAGGTTAAAAAAGAAGATTATTGATAATGATATTTAACACTAAACAGAATGATGCCGTGACTTTTTTGCAGAGCAGGAGCTGAGTCAAAACAAGACAAAACTAAAATTCCTGTTGAGAACAGCTCTCTTGTAGTTGTTTGAGAGTAAGATTAAATTGCATCATAAACCACCAAGTCACTACCACAAACATGATCTCTGGGTCATTCCAGGACAGACTGAAAGCATCACTGCAGGATGTTCTCTTAGCGGGACCTTTAACTGCCTCAACAGTAACCCTGCACCGTATTATAATAGTCATTATAATTGTGAAATTGAATCCCCTGAACATACAAATTTTGTAACCTGACTGATTTAAGCTCTAAACTGTAAACAGCTGCACTCATCTACCATGCACCTCAGTAAACATGTCCCTAAAAAACAACTCTGTACTGTACCTTGATGTACTTCATGAGCTCCTTGACATATCTGTCTCTGTCTGACGGTACATCGCAGTGAGACTGCATGTAAAGCACAGGAGCCAGACCCTCCCTCCTCAGGCGGTTCTTCTCTACCAGGGACACAGCTACAGGTTTCAGCAGGTAATCCAGAGAGGGTAACCACTGCAGGGTCAGAGGATAGTCTGACTCCCTGCGAAACGTGGCAGTGTAGTTGAACAGCCGAATTCCCGGTCCATGGGAGAGGATGTAGTTATTCATGGGTGACTCTTCATGGAACAGTGCCCAGGTCTGGTGGTGGAGTCGAGGAAGCGGTGCCTCATATGCCCTGAAGTCTGTCCCATAGAAGATGATGGATGCTGTTCGTTTGTACAGTTGGACCTTTCAAGATCAAATTCAAGATTACTGGCAGATCATCTTAAGATGTTAATTTTTATTAATGTGTACATGAGTCTACCTTCTGTCTAAACCAAGCTTTATGAGGTTAAACCTCTCGTACCTTGCGGTTGCTGGTGACCAAGCAGGAGGATGTGGCACAGTCAATGCGTTCAGTATCACCAGGAAAATGTGGGAACAGACCCCCACTCCACCAGAGGAGAATGGGTAGCTCCTTGTTACTGCGACGGTCACTGTTGCCAGGTCCTCTGTATGAACTGATGGAGGCAAACTCCATCTCTGATAGAGCACTCTGGGGCTGAAAGGCTCCTCGGTCCACAGCATCCAAGGCCTCCAGGGGAAGTTGATCATCTGGAAATGAGGCAAAGGAGACCCAGACCCAGCACAGGACACCAAACAGTCCCAGACACACACAGGGCAAAAGTCTGCCCCTGCCTGCCATCTTCAAGGTTGAAAAGAACAGAAAACACATTTCAAAGACAGACCCCCGCAGTGGTCAGTAACCAAAGAGACAAACTTTCCTATCTATATTAACCTGTTCTGCATATAAAGTTACGGTTTGCTTTGGCACTCACAACTAAAAGTAAATTATATTACGGGCACAGTTTCCACTGGACCAACTTCCTTTAACAAACAGCGAAACAAGTAACGTTTTAAATTTTTGTGTCAGATTGTGTATAAATACAGAAGAATTTACACGGTTTCTTACCATTATCACTGCAGAAAACTCATGAATGCACGTTTGTCTTAATCCTTAAAAACTAACTAAATATATAAACGGGAAATCTCCACAGATGCTGGTTTCGAGGAGTCGTATTAACGGGATGCTGTTTGATATGAGCCAACGAAGCAGAGGGAACAAATACAGCTGGATTCTTCTTCTACGATTCTGCCTTTCGTCGTCTTCTTCTTCGTTTTCTTCCTCTTCTTCTTCTGTGGTTGAAAACAAAAGCCAAGCTGTGCAGCACCATCTACAGCCGAGAGTGGGAATAGCTCTATTAAAAATGTAAACGTTGCAAGATTGTAACAAAAGCTGTCATTTCATACTTACAAGCGTTTTAATGTTTCAACAAAATGCACAAATAGTGCATGTATAGTACGCACATTAAACAAAAGATTGTTATAAGATGACAGAGAGAAATCATAAAATTCAAAACAGCATATAATACGGAGGTTTATAATATTATTTATTAAAATGTTATTTTCTCGTTATATCCAGTTGAAAGTACAAACGTTTTGTTGCTTTTTTGTGATTTTATTAATTTATTTTCATACTATGTTTATGCTTTTTAATAATGATTTTGCACCTTTATTACTATCAACTGTCTATAAAGGGTGAAGCCAAAAGCTCTGGCCTTTTGCTTTAAGCAATGGTAGAAACCTACTTCACTGGTCATACATTATTTTGTAAACAGTGATGCAGCTGGTTGAGGTGGAGTTTTCAAACTATTATAATAATATTTAATAACAGTAAAGTAAATGCACACCAGCTCTACCACTTCATCATTTTGAGATGTGTTTAACATGGGGGGCTTTAGGACCCGGGTTACCCTGAGCGGTGTGCACGTGCAAATCCGTGACGGGTGCGCGCACGTCACGAGTCACGACACCCCAGATGTAGGGGAGCAGGGAAGACCACACACAAAAACAAAGTATTAGGCACAGGGTGAGTCCAGTTATGTGTGTTTGTTTTGTGTATGTCATATGCATTCCTTTGCACACATATGAGTTTGCTGCAATATTTATTTTTGTGTCGCTTACAAGACTTTTGAAATTTGTTAAGAGTCGCATATGCGCTGTGGCTAACGGTTAGCCTGACAAGGAGGAATGTCAACAAGCCGTCAGACTAGCCGGCTAGCTAAGCTGCTACACGGTATAACAGTCTTATTCTCCGTTGCGTGGTATTCCTAAACATTACCTGTTATATATATGTCATAGAAATGTTGTCCTTTACGATTGGGCTTAATGTAACATCATGGTGTTACCTGTTGGTTTCTGTGTAGCCAAGCAAAATAGACAGTGTTGTCATGAGTCATTGTTACTGTTGTGTAGTAAACATCAAGGCTGCAGTCATCCAGCCCAGAGCAAGCGTTTAACTCCAGCTTCAGACCTTTGGTAGACATCACATCAGGGTCATTCACCCCTGTCACTGGGTTCCTGCAGCTAGTATTACATACTGTGACACGTCTGTCACATGGGTTCCACTCGTTATCAGAAAGGTTCATGTTGAGTTAAATACAAATATTGATAGAACAGCAGCGGTTTTCCTCAGCTGTCTGTGCTGAATCATCAGCAAAGTCAGGCCTCCTTTCATTTCTTTTTATTAAGTTTGGTTTGCATTACAAAGAACATTGCAGTTCTCTTTTGGTTCTCTAAACATGTTGCATTTGTTCCTCTTTCTAGGTTAAATTGGCCCTGGTTTTGCACTTATTCTGGAGGCCTGTAAGCCACTGAGGAGACCCTGCTGGGTCTGTAGAGCATGATGGGCGGGAAGAACGTGCTGCTGAAGGTGATCCTACTTGGGGATGGTGGAGTGGGCAAGTCATCCTTGATGAACCGCTATGTCACAGATCGCTTCGACTCCCAGTCATTTCATACCATAGGTGTGGAGTTCCTCAACCGGGACCTAGAGGTGGATGGGCGCCTGGTCACTCTGCAGATCTGGGACACAGCAGGTCAGGAACGCTTCAAGTCCCTACGCACACCCTTTTACCGAGGCGCAGACTGCTGTCTGCTCACATTTGCTGTAAACGACCTGCAGAGCTTCCAGAACCTCGGCAGCTGGAAGAAGGAGTTCATGTACTACTCAGATGTTAAAGACCCTGAGCGGTTCCCTTTTGTGGTGCTAGGTAACAAGGTCGACATGGAGCAGAGGGAAGTGGGAGAGGACGAAGCACGGGCATGGTGTGAAGAGAATGGCTGCTGTCCTTATTTTGAAACCAGTGCAAAGGATGACACTAATGTCACAGCTGCATTCGAAGCAGCTGTCAGAGAGGTCCTGTCTGCTGAGGACCAGCTTGACCATGCACTACTGAGTGGTACTATAGATCTCCATGGCAACCGCAAAACCTCTCGGACGTCCTGCTGCTGATTGGCCAGGTGTAATTCCACCTTGTCTTGATCTCTCTGGCTGAAACTTGCTTGAGGCAGTTTTGAGAGCCAGTCAGATATTGTTTATGGTACAGGTTCTGTAGGCATGAGATGCTCAGTACAGTATTCATTCAAGATAACTTGGATAAGATTCAGCTGTTCTGAAGAAGGCAGCTTCAGGGATTCAGCTGGTATATAGATTGCTGACTTATTGTGCTAACCAAGGTACAGGCATACTGTTAGAGGCACACTCGTATTTATACTCTGTCTGCTTTCAGTAGTTTTGCACAAAAACATTTTTACCCAGCTTCCCCTTTCTCATCCCATGTGTGGTTTTTTTGGTGGCTGCTTTCAAAGAATATCCTTTAATCAAAGTTACATTTGAATTGTTACAGTCCTAAGTTTATTGGCGCACTCTGCCTTTTGCATAGCGACATACAGTTGGTCTTGGAAATGTTCATATCTCTGTCCATAAGGTGATTTTTATAGGGTTTTACAGTGAGTGAATACAACGTGTTCTCTTTAAATCATCCGTTTGTGTCTGAAAGTAACGATACACACCCACCCAAAAGAAAGATGGTGTCTGTCATCGATTGAAGGGATTTATGAGCTTTAGCAGCTCTGATTGTATGCGCTGGGTACAAGCCATTGTGGTGCTCTCGTTTCACTTTTATTATCACCTGCTCTGTATCCAGAGGTGTCAGGTGCATGGATCAGGCATTATGAGACCATTTCTATGTGGTTTATGTATATGGACCTATTTACCTGCTAAGTTCAGTGTTTCATAAGTAATACTGCTGTTGTTGATTAAACTGGTTTACATTTACATCTTAAGTTTTTTTTTTTCTTTCTTTTCAGACATTTTTGCTAATATTTACATTAGACATCAGTGTTTCATCAGGGGCTGATTGAAGTCTTTGTTCCTGATGTGGAGATAAGGTTATAATTAACATTAATTTTCATAATCATGACGTTTGTAATCCTGTGTCTGCCTTGTTAATTGCGTAGCAGGCCTTGATTTTCCAGTTCTTTAGCTTTTCCTATTCTGAAGGCCTGTGATTTACTGATATACTTCATATGCTTGGTGTTGTCAGTCAGGTCATTCTAGGTCTTGGTCTCTGCTGAATGTGAAATAACCTTTGAGTGCAAGGATAATGCTGTTACAACTAACATGTGCATTGTACATCACCTCTCCCGTCCAGTGTCCAGTCGTTTAGTACTGAGTGAAACTTTCAACTGAGTATTCTGAGAATTCATTAGTGTTTGCTTGTGTTCATCTGGATGTTCTGTTACTTTTATTTCGAAGCTTCAAACTTTACCATGGTTTAAATTCATTCTCATCAGTATTTTGGTTGGTGCTTGAAAAGTATTTTATATAGATTCTGTTCAAACAACCAAACCTGTTCCATAAACAAGATAAAGTGTTTTCTGAATCTTCTAAATACACATTATGGTTCACATTATGGCATTTTCACTTATGTTGGTGGTCTTATGTTGTCTTCTGTCCTGAGACCAAATGTTTCATATGTATCATATTTCACTTAGCATGCAGACTAATGGTTACGAGAGCTTCACAATGAAAGTAAACTTAATGCATTCAGGTACTATCATATTTGCTTATTACATGGTTCTTTGGTTTAATGTAGGCTCATAATAAATAATAATAATAAAGCTTGTCTATACGGTTACTGTTGAAAGTTGTATAAGGTGTATTTCAATACTGGTACTCAAAGTGTAAAAGGGAACCTTTATTACCTGTGAATGTAGCAGGGCATTTTAACAAGCAGTTAGCCTGCATTAATGCAAAGCAAAAATGAGGGCTTTTAGTGTAGAATTTGTCTGTTAATGTTTTCTGGATTAAGCAGAATATTTGTGTCAATACTGTACCATTTCATGTTTTATCCTATACAGATCATGTAGCCTATCATAGTGTTTACCTAAAATCTAACATACCAGAAAATCAATGGGTACTTAAAGTGGAAACACTGTGTTCCTCTCATGATGTCTTATGTCACTGCAACCCAGTCAATGTCAGTTTTTAATGTTACTGTAATATTTATGTAAACTAATTTCTTTGGGCTGTTCATATTAATGGCTTATGTCAGTTGCAAAGGGCATTTGTTTTATAATGTACGAAATTACGCTGAATGTCTGTTTCACTTTCAGTGCTTATCACTTGAGTGTGGTTCAAGCTGTGTAAAAGTTAAGACTGTTCATCTTGATTACATGTTGCTCTAATGGACAACTTCACTTACTTCTCTTTTTGCACTACAGAGGATAAGACTGGTTGTGCCAACATGCTGTGAAAGTGGCAAACACTCTCCAGTGCTTGGCTACAAATAAAACACGCAGCACACCAAACTGTCTTTTGTGTGATTTTTTTTTTTTCTTTGTGCCAATACCTTGAAAATTCATGAAAGTATATGGCTTTAAAAATTACTTTAAAGTCTGAAACAAAAGCTATTTTTAAAACTAAAATAGGTCACTCAAATGTATTAGTACAAATTCTCTACCTAAAAAAACCAAAACAAAACAACAAAATGAAGAAAAATCTAAATTAAGGTTTTCTCAGCAAGAAAAATCACAAATCTTGTAATTTCAGCCTTAAATAACATTGAACAACTCAGGAAGGCATTTGAACCCAAGAGACTAAGAAACAGTGAACACTGTTCATTTCCTCTTCATTGAAAAAGAAGATCAAGCATGCGCTGCATTTTTAATTTTCTTGTCATTGAAAACTGATATCGAGCATGCACTGCATACTGTGAAATCTGACCCTGGCAGATCAGGTTGTGTCTGTCAGTGCATATTTTTAATCTCCGTATTAAATAAATATATATATAATCTTTAAGCCTTGCTCAACTGTGAAACATCACAGGAGACAACTGCAAAATATTGAACATTTATCTTTTGGTTCAAAAAATAAACTGTTTAGAACGTTAGCTACAACAGCCTTGATTATTTTAATGTAAACATTAAAATAATCAAGGCTGTCACTTTAACAAATATTACCAAGCTGTAACAGTAAACCAGGACACTTAACTAAATAGTAGACTTTGATGGCCAGCTCAGTGCTGTCATGGTTATCATGGAAGGCTCCTGCAGCAAAGCTGGAGGTGCTGTCAGGAGTTGTCAGATGTGTCTGCAGGATATGGAGACCACAGTGTCCCTCCTCTGTCCCTCTGCAGCCTTCCATACAGGTCATAGCTTCTCCTCTCTTCTTTTGCCCTGTGCCTCAGCTTCCTCAGGTACACCTGGTTCACAGCCAAGTGCAAGGAACAATGCACCTGTGGACACAAGGAGAGAATACAAAACACCTTACAAAACACCTTGGCCCCTTGATGTGGCAGCCAGCTGAGAAGAGAGCGCCAGCTAAACACATTTAGATTACAGCAAACACTGTGACTTCACACACACTTCACAAATGTTTTCAGAAGCACTCTACATAAATACTTCAAAGAATATTCTTTTTATTATCAAATATTACAAACACAAAAAAATAACCACCAAGCAGCCCACTGCTGCTTCAAAAACCCACCAGTCACAGCTGGATAAAGCTTCCACCAAATAGAATATTCTACTTATTATGTTGCAAAAGATTTTGTTAGTAAAATGTAAAAAGTACTAGAGAATTCATCTACAATAAAGTAAACAATTGTGTTATACAATAACTACAACAAAATTTCTAAAAGATTAGAGATGGAATAAAGCTGCCCTATTTCTGCAAGTGTACCTCAGTCATGCATTAACAGCAGGCCACACCTCAGCAATGTGTTTAGGTCTAAGGTTACTCAATAAGTTAGCACCTAGTGCTTTTGCCATCTCAAAATTATGAGAAAGTATTTCAGATCTTTGTAGATCAAAACTAAACAAGTATGTCCCTTTATCAGAAAGAAACTATTCAAGATAATTTAAAATTCCTTCAGTCTTCTTATGCTGAATCTTTCGTTTCTATATCTCGGGGAGGGGCGAGAGATACGGGTCATGCTGCAGTGTGTGGACGTGTTGTGTGTGTGGTTGCTGTCCCAGATGGGCTGCGCTGAGGCTTTAGAGAGGTCTAAGCCTGTCTTTGTACAGAGGACTCTCTCCCTTGACATGTAATATAACCCTTGGCACAGACTTGTAGTGCAGATGGCCCCTAGAACTGGATTCTTATTGGCTAGTTCTAAAACGGGCATGACTCCATTGTTGAGGCTTTTGTACAGCCCGTGAGAAAAGTCCTGAGGTCAGCATGAGACTGCAAATGCATGCTTGTCTGCTTCCATGGCAACCAGATGTGAAGGATGGTTGCCGTGGTAACCTATAATCCCTATTCTGTGTAACAGCTGCATTCTAGCGCCACATGTGCTGAAAATTGGTTATCTCTTGCATGTTAATTTGTTAGTGAGTTATGGGAAGCACAAATGAATATTAGACAATCTCAGCAAACAAACATTTTTTTGGTGACTAAAATAACAAGATATACTGCTCGCAGCAGACAAAGCTCACATAAAAAACAACAAGAACAGTACAAAACAAAAACCTTCTTACAATAAGAAAGTCAAAATGTAAAGATAATATTTTAAAAAGTCCATAATCACAGGTGGTCCTGTGTATATGTGATGGAAGGAGAGATTTGTTGTCATCCCTCTTGATCCCCGTGTTGGTGAAGTAGTTACAGAACAGATAGGAAGCTAGTGAGCCTAACACCGTGCACTTATTCCCTTTCTGCCCAGATATCGCAGGACCGCAAAGTTATAGGTGGTTGACACAGTATAGGTCAGCTATAAGAAAAGAAGCAGAGACAGAAGTGTCAGAGCAGAAGTGAAGAAATATCTATAACATTCTGATACTTTACAAATAAGAAAAAAAAAAGAAAAGCAACTGCTAATGGCATTAATTTGAGATCAGATAACATCCCTATAACAGCTTCTGTAATGGAGCATGCAAGTATAATGGGTTCGCCATTCGCCTGGCTGGAAAAACCACCAGACATTACGGCATTATTATGATGTTTGTGTCAGCTGAGAAAAAGGAACAGAGAGCAACAGTACAAAAGTCATCAGTCATGGATGCCTCAGATGCCTCAGCGCCTACACTTTGAGCGTCACCAAGTCACATGAGCCATAACACTATTGTTGAACTCCACTATGGCAGCACAGCCAACTTGGCACTTGCTGAAGCACAATCACTCACCAGAGCCAAGAGGGTGATGCCCGCACCAGCAAAGGCCGCAATGTAGAGATCATAGGTCATTCGGTACTGAAAGGAGGAGATTTGCATTAGTGGTGAGAACATGTCTGCCTTATTTCACGTCAGACCATTTGTAGATCACGATGCAGAGCTAGGACTATGTCCTCGTCCTCACCTCTCTGGTCTTGCACACAGTGGACAGTGTCATACCACAAGCTTTCCCTGGCACTGCATTCCACGGCAAGAGTCCTGTTAAAATTAAGAGTATCTCATTATTTCTAGTAGTTCCAGTGGCATTTCAAGAATAAAACTGAAATATTATATATTTTTCCTATTGTGTACATATGTTTTATTAAAAGACTAAAACCAATAATGCATTAGTTCATTTTCAGTATTTTCTGACTTGGTGGTGCAACATTACCAAAACATGAGCGAACAGTGCATCTGCTGGGGACTATTTTCAGCTATGGATTAATACACATTTGATGAGCTGGTGACTATTCAGACCAGCAGAAGAGTGAATGTGTGGCTGACTCAAAAACTACAGTGCCTGTGTTTATGGTAATGATGAAACACGATGTCCAGTGAAACTATGTGGCTCACGGATTATTTTTAAAGGGGGCAGAGAAGGAATTAACTATATTAGGCTTTAGGAACAGATATATTTAGTAGAAGGATGAATTCATGGTTGTTTTTATTCACAACAGGAAAAATATAGACCATCACCAGCCTAATCATTGGATTGGTGTAATGTTACACAGGTCTCTTGTTACCGTATTGCCTTGCATCAACACAGAGCTGGTTGATGCTTGCTGGGGTCTCTGTCAGAACATCAATGGTGTGGCAGGTGACATCCATGTTGTAGAAAAAGTAGACGGGCAGAGCAGAGAAGGCAAACACCAACAGCCACAGCACCGCTAGTAGATATGTCACCACAATAAACTGTGCAAGGAGAAAGCAGAATAAACATTAGGGTACATCATCATATCAAACTAATGTACATAACTAATCCAAGAGAGTGCTTTTATGAACAGTGACTCACTTAGTGACCACATTTACTTTTCTGATTAGCTTTACTTATTATCTCACACTATGTTCTCTTCTTCCTCTTCCAACCACTCAGCCCTCCCTGTTCTCCAGCTGCTCAAACACACACTGTATGCTTATCTCTGCATGTCCCCAATGGTTTTAAGCAACCTTAAGATTTTCGGCTCAAGCACCCACCAGGGAGTGATATATGTATTAATCCCATCCAATCTCTCCAATCCCCTTTACTTGTCTCATTCTGGGCCCTCTCACCGAGGAGCTGAGGCAGCGGCCACACATGGTGCTCCTGAACTCTCCAAACGTTTGCTTGGCAACGCTTGTGGTGTAGAAGCCCTCAGCCAACAGCACAATGCAGTAGAGGAAGAAAAAGGAAGCCAAACCATAGATGACATACTGGAAATATTGAATGCTGAAAAGGGGAAAAAAAAGGGAAACTTGAAATAAATCATGCATAGTAATATGGAAATGTTATTTGGGAGATGTATGTAGCTCTAATGAGGGAAATGCTAAATTTTACTACTTACATGTAGGCAAGCGTGATGTAGTCCTGAAGGTTTCTGGCAAAGTAAGTCTCGATGAGTCTCTCTGTCTCTGTGAGTGCCTGGTGCCCACAACCACAGAAGAGGGCAATTCCAGAGAAACACAGCAGTGTGGCAACCAGGGAGCAGTATGGTATCCCACTCAAACAGCGCATACAGCAGTCGTAGCAACCTGTTGATTGAGATGTAACACCATGAAAGTCAGAGCACATTTTTAAGTGATGCCATATGACAGACAACACAGGACTGTTCCAATCTATAAATAATGCACAGCAGAATGAAACCAGCTTGTTACATACATATTACATATTTTTTACTCTTTCCACTTAGTTAATATAGACTTTTCCTTCAACGTGTAAAATGGTCAGTTCACACAACAAAAAATTACAATTACATTTTCTTACACAACTCGTGTGATGGTCAGGCAGATCATTTTGGCTTTATTTGTTCTGGTTATGAGAAATATTTCCCTCCATATCTCCTCAGTGCAGTGAAGGTAAATGGAATTTTGTTTGTGTTGCTGGAAGCTAGAATTGCTATGAAATAATATTTTCATAATTGATCAGTTTCCTTGAATAAATGGTCCAAAAATATATTAAAGGTCTTCATCCAACCAACAGTCCAAATAAAAAAAAAGATACATCTGCAAATAAAAGCACATAAATTGAAACTGAAAAAGTGGACAATTGGAATATTCATGAACTTTTCCTGATAACTGACTGATACCATGCACACTACACCAAATTCTATGGCTCCACAATTAATCAACTGTTTCATTAATACAGAAACTCTCATTTAATATAGTGAAGATCACACAAAATTACTTTAATGTGGGTGAAGGAAGAAATCTCCAGAGTAAATAAACAAACCATTTAAAGAAAATTTGCTACATTGTCTCTACGGATTGAGCTGCAGCTGTAAGCATTTTAGTTCACTTGGTAAAGCTGTGCATTCTTATAGTCATGTGCTGTTTGAATGGATGCCAAGGGCCAAGGGTATGGGGATGTGCCTGTCCTGACCTCAGCTCACACCCTGACTCCATTCAGCACCCAGCATGGAGCGTGTGAGAAAAGGGGGAGGACGGAGAGGAGACACAAAGCGTATAAGAGGGAGAGAGGCTGCTTTTGTGACTGCAGAGACAACAGTCTTTGTCCCACAGTTTCATGGGGGTACAAGGGCCACCAATGTCAAGCTAACAAAAGGCCAGAGGCACCTCTACGCCTCACACATACTCACAGACTTCCTTCTGGTGAGAGACAGGAGCAAAGTTATAGTGGGGACAGTCTGTGCTCGAAGAGGATGGAAAAGCAAATCCATAATAAACAAACAGCTTAGCAGCGTGCATGCGTGCCATTACACACATGCATGCGTGCATTCACACAGACAAGCACAATGGAAGCAGGCAGACTGTGGTTGGTACCATTACAGTAAACACAGATGGCAGGAGGGGCAAATAGATAGCTCTTTAATTGAACACATCTACATGGCTGTGTTGGCTGTGTGACACGGAGACAGAGACAGACTGTGATCACTGTCATTCAGACAGAATAAGCCTGATATGGAGCTTACAATCTTAATTGGGAGGGAAATTAGCAAATAAAGGTCAAAGTCTTTGAGTATTCTAAGAAGGAGTCAATTAAAATAGACCAATTGAACATTCTACTAGTACTACTAGTACCATGCAACCCACAAGCATGCTCAGACTCCAGAGCTTTAAACATTATCTAACAAGCATTACTTCAGATGCACCTTGTACCAATTAACTAATTAGTGACTCCAGCAGTCTGAACAAACACTGACCCATCTGAACAAAAGAACCCCCAGATTCTGGATGGTGACTCATTAAAATACAGGCCTGGTTCTGGTAGAAAATGCAAAACCGGGGTCAAGTTCGTCCTTTTAAGAAATTGAGAAAGATTGCGACGGGAAGCAAATGCGACAAGCCTCCTCTGAAAGCAGCCCTGCCACCTCAAGCATGAAATAAGTCTCATAATATCAGTGGCGCATCAGTCATTGATCTATAAACTGACAAAATAAACTTAATAACCTCCGATGTCCTCTCACAGTCACATCCATACCACACAAACTAAAATGTAGATTTAATAATAAGTATTCTATCGGCTAAATGCAAATAAAGGTAGATTCCAGTGGCTGGAGCTTCTTACCCATGTCTGGCAGGATGCGTTCAGCACTTGTTGGCTACTGCTGCCTGCACTGCAGCTGGTCCGACGATGATATGCGCAACTTGTCTTCGGCCCACGTATATCAATCTCAACTCTCTTTCTGTTCCCCAACAATGGACAGACTGGCCGATGACTCCAAGTGCAATCTTAAAGAAACAATGTCGCTTTTCAATTAACTTCAAGGCGGAGAATAATAAGGAGGAGGTCAAGGTTCTTACGCTTGTAGAAATTTACTTAGCCTCATTGTCGACGCGTATTTGCATATGGAGAGAAAGTTGCATTTTCTTATGTAAATATAAAAGAGGGGAAGTTTTTTTCCCACGGAAAGAGATACTTTCTGTGAGTTGGCCATCCCAGGCCTTTAAATTCCTGCTTCACCAAGGCTTTTTAAAAGCCCAATAGACAATATTTCCAGCTTAATTAATAAATGAGGATCAGGCCATAAATCATGCACAGTATAATTCATCAGACGTTACGTGTCTATAGTGAACGTGTTGTGTCTGACATTAGAAAAACACTATCAACACGAACCTGGGCACAGTCAGGTCACTGTGAAACTGCCACATATCAAACTGCAGTGTTGGGATGCAGTACTGAACATGAAAGACAGCTCACAAAACTGATGTGTGTCTTATCGTTTCTCTCTTAAACAAGTCTATTTAGATCTGGAATGCTCCTTTAAAAGAAAACCTAAAAGTTTCTTTCACACACCATGAATATCTGGAAAGCTCAACTTCCGATAAAGTCAAAAAGTGGCTTTCAAGTCAGATAGTTGAGGGTCAACTAAACCACAACAACTTTCTTTGATAAGAATAAATGTGCGGTATTTTAATCAGCCTTGATTGTTATGTCATTTGTGATAATAAAATCCTCATTGTGTATCTAAGGAATAATCTACTGGGTATTTGGGTCATTGCCAGCTGGTTTCTTTGTTGATGTCAGCTCATGCAACCTCATAACCTACTATTAAAAGCTGGGCTTGAAATAAATTTGATTGAAATGAAATGTGCTGTGAGTGGAGCAGAGCGGCATGCAGCAGGGAAACATCACTGATCCCCGGCGACCTGTCTGTGGAGGAGTGAGAGGCTGTCCTCTGATTCATCTCCACCCTCTGGCTGACTACCATAAATAAAGAGCCAGATTTAGCTTCTTCTGTGTCCAGCAGATGGCAGGCTTTCTCCTGCCACTGTATTTAAACAGCAGGCCCACGAACAGTCACATCCCATAATAACATTCATTTTTAAGAAAAATCTATTTTACCATGAAGCATCCCTAAACATGATAGTGTAAGACCAATATGCAAAAATGTAGTTTTTGTCAGCGCAGTCAAATGTTTCTCTTGAAAAACAATTGTCAGTCGTTAATATTACTATGTTCATGTTTTACTCTAACAGAATTTGAAATTCCTTTAGTGGAGGTGCTATTTAAATTTGTCACAAGACTCTTTATCTTCTTTCAGCTCTCATGGTACAGCCCTATTAGATTATTTTCTGTTTGATCTCCCAACTCAGAAATCCTCAGAGAGGCACCACTCATGTTATACAAGCCTTCTTCTCCACTAACCAGGTTGTTGTACACTGTTTTACTGGCTCTGACTCTTGGCTTTCCTGCATTCCTGTTAAACAGGTGTATCTAGAAAGGATCATTTGGCAGTTTATGATACTGTAAAGATAAAATAATGGTTTCCTTTGTAAAAGCGAAAACAATTAGCCGTCCGTCTTTGTGTGATTGTGTGATCACAGATCTGTAAAAACGCTTTCCTCTCCTTCATTCATACTTTAAGTAGCACTTAACCCTGTTTGATATCTCGATTGTTCCTTGACATACAAATCTATCGGTGATACATGAGAGCAACTGCCTATTGCAAAGATTACTTTGAACACAGTGTGATTTCATTTCAAACATCTGCCATCAAAACAACATGTCTGTTGGGTCACTTGGTAAATTACAGTAGGTTTTCAGCTTTTCTGGTGAGATCCAGCACTGGAGAAGAAACACTATCAGGTAACAGGTTGCAGGCGGTGACTTGAATAGTGGTATGGATGTCTTTCCTCTACTGCCTCTCACTTGTCCACAGCTGCTCTCTGCCTCCTGTGGTTGTCTCAGTGATGCTTCTTGAGAGACTTTCATCACCTCACCAGCACAGGAACATTAAACCCTTTTGTGTGTCTAAATACTTTAGACTCCACATCACTCAGAGCTGGAAATCTGAGAACGGTCCAATCAAGTTAGGAGACCATTACTTCAGTGTTATTCTGTCCACAGGTCACAAAGAAAACCTCCCAAAAAAATATTTTTTTAAAATATGTTCATGTATAATTCAATTTTGTGGAAAAAACAAATAATACAAAAAAACTGATAAAATCTTCCAACATGTGATAAGAGATTTTACTGGTATTGTATACTGTATGTACATCAGCTGTATAAAATTATACTGTTACACATTTTTACAGAAAGCATACGAACAAGTCTCTGCTGGTAACTTGAAATATTTGACTTATCAGATCACCTTTTATAGTGCTTCCTGGTAGCTGACAGGGATCTTTATCAGAAAATAGATCAAGTTTATTTTCACAGAATTTTGCAGTTTTGTTGTTAACAAATGTTTGAATACACAGTGTATCAGAATAAGATGACAAATTTGATCAAATGCAAATGCAAAAAGCCTTTGACAAATATCCAGAATACATTTAATTCACAGGCGGATTTCATCCTTGACGCTGTGAGTGAAGATTACACACACTGCTTGCTTTGTTCTGTTAGTCATCAGAGTAATATTTGTCTTTGAGCCTGAGTGTAATCTCATTCTGCTCAATGTGCCCCTTCTTGTTCTGACTTCTCCTCCTCTGTTTCAGATATAAAACGGCTGTCACTACAAGCATAAATGTGGATGCCAGCATCATACCCAAGCTTACTGACAGAATCAGCTGAGTAGATCTGGGGTTATCTATCTCACAGAAAGAGGCCTTCGAGGGGGGTTGAACCAAATCACGTATTCCTGTCCAGGTAGGTGCCTTCTCCATGTGACAGGGCTCCATGCTTTCATTGACCAACAGATTAACCCAGACAGTGCTATACAGTGGTGTTGGCTTGCCCTCGTCTCTGACTACAACAAACAGGTGATGCATTCCCATGTCCTTCTGCAGGAGCTCCTGACCTAACGTAATGTTCCCTGACCTTGAATCCACCTGGAAGGGGCTGCTCTTTTGCACTGGCTCTGGTGCAACAAGATTGTAAGTAATCTCTGAATTCAGCCCTGAGTCTTCGTCAATAGCATAGATCTTTGTCACCACGGTGCCTGCCATTGTTGCTGGAGAGACTGTCAGGCATGAGGAGTTGCTGCTGGGTACGATCACTTTTGGTTGGTTATCATTGATGTCCTCCACAAAGATAGTTACCCTGGCAGTGGAAGTGAAAGCAGCCTGGAGTCCATAATCGCTGGCCAGCAGGTAGAGTTCGTAGTGGTCCTCTGTCTCGCGATCTAAGCTGGTGGTGGTGCAAAGTGTCCCACGAGTGTTATCCACAACAAAAGGTCCACTGCTGTTTACAACACTCATCTCTATTCTCCCATTCTCCCCTTCGTCTGGGTCTGCAACCCCTATATTCCCCACTTGGGTGAACGGTGGTGCATTCTCAGGGATGAAAAAGATTAAGTGAGGGTTTAGAAAAACAGGTGCATTGTCATTCTGGTCCAAAACACGAACGGATACCGTGGCCACGGACTCTAAAGGAGGAGAGCCGCTATCTCGTGCAAACACAGTGAATTTGTGTACACCCTGCTGTTCCCTATCCAAAGAGACTGACACACACAGCTGACCTGTCTCATGGTCAATGTTAAAGATGGTAGACACATGTTTTTCCAGCCTGTAGGTCACCCTGCCGTTGTACCCACTGTCTGCATCTGAAGCTGAGACCCGCAGCAGTGATATTCCTGGCTGGTTGTTTTCCTCCACCTCTAGCTGGTAGTGAGACTGGAAGAAATGTGGTGCATTATCATTAACATCTGCCACCAACACCCTGATCACACTCCTAGAAGGAACGATCACAGACCCTTCAGCTGATCTCCCATGCACTACCACAGAAATACGATGTTCCCTTTTTATCTCATAGTCTAAGGGCTTTGATGTGGAAAGCAGATATTTGCCATTCTGTGGGCTTAAAGTGAAAGGCACTTCGCCCTCAATAGAAAGAGATGAGCCTTTAAAGCTGCTGTCACCCTCAAGCTCTAAAACAGCTAAGACAGTGGGGGGCTGGTTCTCTGGTAACACCATAGTTTGGTTTTGATGCTCTGCTATGAACCCGATCTTGATCGTCAGCTCTTGGTTCGCCTGAGGGAGCACAGATACAGTCACCTGAGTGTCTACTGGGGGGCACTGATGGCTGCTAGCTAACACTTTCAACACCAGCTCCTCAGAGTTGTCATTCTGGAGGTCCTGTGTTAGTCTGATGTACCCAGTGAGGCTGTCAAGGCTAAAGAGCTTCTTGGCCCGCTCAGAGACTTTGGGACTGAGGGAGTAAACGATGGCAGCATTCGGGCCCGAATCTGGGTCTGTAGCTCTGACCTGAGCGACCAGCATGTTTTTCAGAGAGTCTCCAGGGATCGTGACACTGCGGGGGCTATCGGAGCTGAAGCTTGGACAGTTGTCATTAACATCTGTCACTGTAACTATTAATGTTGCTGTAGCACTTAAAGGATCAACGCCACAGTCAGTGGCCACCAGCAGCATCTGATACTGGTCCTGAGCCTCCCTATCCAGAGATCTTTTCACTATCAGCATGATAAAATGCTCGTTGACTTGTAAATCAAAGACTTCATCAGAATCTTCCAGGTGGTACTGCAGTTCTCCGTTACGACCAACGTCCCTGTCCACTGCCTGGTCATCCAGTACCAAACTAGTCCCCACAGTCACATCCTCAGACACCCTCAAGTGTATTTCACTGTTTTCAAAATGGGGTGCATTGTCATTGATGTCTTCTATGATCACAGGAAACTGTATAAGGTCTCCTGAGGGCCCCACAATAGCATTGAGTAGAATAATACATTCCTCAGCTTTTGTCTCCTCGGGGCAGAGAGCCTCGCGATCCATCTTTCGCTCAGTGGTGTAGAAATTCCCTGTGTTTTTGTCCATCCACAGATACTCCTGGCTGAGGAGCTGGTACGGAGGTGGAAAGTGTTTACTAAATGACCCAGCCAGAGTACCAGGCTCCTTTTCCTCTAAGATAGAAAACTGGACAGAACCACATATGATCTGCCTGAGCTGGACCAGAAGCAGCAGATTCTGATGGGAAAAGAAACAAGCTCTCAGCATTTTTTGTTCGTTTGTTTTATGTGTTTTGTTTTAATATTTTAATCAGTTTTCCTTTATCACAAAACTCCTACTCCTACTATTTTTACGTAAGCAATCACCTCTTCAGTACATCTCCAGCTGCTCTCATACACATTCACTCTTTTTTGATTTTAACTAAAGAACAATATTATAGTTATACATTGTCTCAATCCGAAACATAGACATTTATTAAAGCATATTTCCCCCAAATTAATAATCCCTGAGTTGCTTTTGTCTCACTGACCTGCAGTAGTCCAGCCCAGTTCATATTAGGAGTCCCATGGCCCATTGCCCTCACACATGTTATCCAGGTTCTCTGGCAGCAAGTGAACACTGAGGACACAAGCAACGATCCAAACCTGCAAAGTTGAAGGCATAATTCATGAAACGCCCCTCCTACAACACTTACCTTGCGTGTCAGACTGACACAGGAGAAGTCAGAGGAACAACAGGTTTACCTGCATGAGTTGAATGCAGGTTTTGTAACAGCTTATGCACTGCTAAAGAATTAAGTATCGAGTAATCTGAGGCTTATGCTGTGTACATATCTTGCCTCTAAACTACACAGTGCATGATCTACGTGTGCCTTCATATCTTTTTTATTGGCACACCTACCACCTGTTTTTCAGGATGTTATAACCATTTGGACCTTTTGTTTTCCTCTTTTGCCCTCTGGTGCCGATCTGTCCACATATCCAGAGGGCACTGTCTCTATAATAAGAGCGAAATAACAGTGTTAACAATGACAAATGGGAGTTTCTTCCATGAGTAAATATTATTAGCGTGAAGAAACGATGTGTAATGTCTCAAGTACAATTTAGAATTACTTTCCCAAAGAAAATATTAGACTTTAATTTCATTTAATGTGACAAGTAGTCAGTGCTCAGTTTTCAGGTCATAAAATAAAATGTAATGGACTGTTATACTACACATTACCTACTGTTAATTAAGTAATCGAACAACGATTGTAAATCACGTAGCTGCGTTTGTCAACTAAATGTTAAGCTGAGGACTTTTACTTGTGATGCAGTGTTTTACACAGTGGTAAAGCTTCTAGCGGTAAACATTCACTGAAAACAGCATCATGTGGCCTGTAGACGTGCACAGATCGAAGCCTGCTCTGTGGGAGTAATGACACCAGAGGAGCCTCTTAGACAGAGCAGAGCGCAGCGCCATCACCAGCAGCAGCCGCGTTTTAAGTTTTATTGTGATTGAACTAGGTTTACCCAGGGCCAGGAAGCTTTTTCTCCAATCAAAACCATTTAGGCTTTACGTAATACTCTGTAAAATCCTGTTGGGGCTACTTGTTCCAAACCACGATACTTGAATAGTAACGAGAAAACAAACTTTTAAAGTCTGGTCTGTTTATATTTTAATTGGAAAGTGCGTGGAAAAAACGCCTCAACCAGTTGCATAACAGCTCACTTCTGTCTCATTTTCTCCTGTGTGAGTGCGTTGAACTTTTCCGCCCACTTTTTTCCACTTACAGTAGACCGCTGACGTCTTTCTGCGAGGTGATTGGCTGTTGCGATCCGCTAGCTGAGCGGATGTGAATGACTTTATAATAAAACTACCGTCCCGCATCTCAGCCTGAAAAACCCTCTGAACCCACAGGAACTGTAACTTGGTGCTGCTTTATTCTACTGCTCCAGTATGTCCTCAGACATTAACACAGGTGAGTTCAGCGACTCATGATAAATGACTATACAGTATATTTACTTTTTATTGTACCCTTTTATATTGTTACACTGACAGACTAGGAACTATATAGTCTGCTGTGTGTATTTGTACACTACCAGTCAAAAGTTGGGGCACATTTTACAATTACCAGAAAAAAAAGATTTTATGACATTGACATTGTTAATATTTTAAATGACTAATGTTGCTGGAAACTGAATTTTCTTTAAAGGAATATTTACACAAACACAAAGTATATATGCAGTATATATATACAATATAAGTATATATGATATAGTATTCTTTCACAACTTATCACACGCTGATGTTTGTAAATGTTTTTTTTTTTCTGTTTTTGCTCTTCCTATGACTTTTCTTGGGGGGTTGTTTTTATATCATATCCCCATTGACGTAATAAAAGGAATCTGTGATAAAATTATGGCTAAGCTGAGGTGTGTTAAACCTGTACTGTAGGCCTATTTGCTATTTTACGACTGTGCCTTTAGAAGAAAAAAAAAAGCGTGTTGTTTTATAGCTGCCCAAAGCATAGAATTTAAACATTTTGTATCAGAGTTTGCAGATCAGGTGTTTTATAGGCTGTTGTTTTAGATGCCTTATGGGCTGTTTAGGTTTATTTTCACACATCCAGTTATCTGACATAAACTTTAGATACAGCTTTGGGATTTTTTGCATCTATTTATTAAATTCTCCCCCATGAAGTATTTGTAATAATAAATCAAAGATTAAAGATGTCATTTTTATGTCATTAAGATATGGCATTGTTTCAAATAAATAGCTCACATACCCTGAACTTAGTCAAGGCTCACAATATTTCTCTTTCTGTCAGTACTACTGTCCTTTCTGAAATAACCAGGATGATAATAGCATTTTGTTTCTTTGGTGTAAAAAGGATTTCTGTGAACTGTTGTCATATTTTCCATAGAGTTGGAGCTCGAGCTGGGTGAGTTGCTGCAGGAGTTCCAGGATGTGGTGGAGGAGCTGAAGGCCCCTTCTCAAACTAAGCCTCACGCTTACCAGCATGTGCTGCAGGAAGCCAAAAGCCGCACAGGGCTGTGTGACGACAGCGGAGTCGAAGATTCAGATTACAGTGAGTAACGTAATCATCACCCTAGAGCAATGCCGTGATTAAGATAATGTTTGTTTAATATACAAAGCACAAATATATTATTTAGTGCATCATTTGTGTGTAAAAAAGGTTGTGTGAAAATCCCATGGGTGCTAGTTGAGGCCCTTTATCAGCCCAAACAACTGCAGCTTGACACTTTCAATTTGCATGAAATTAGTTGTACAAGAGGACACATCCCTGTACACTTTTATTAAAGTGGCTGTTTTGCACATGACAATAGCTGTGTACTGGATGAACTACAACATGTTTATGGATAACCCATCCTTTGTAATAGTTTTTTTTCTTTGTTGCTGCTGTTGTGCATTTGTCGACAGTTATGAGATAAAAGGAGAAAGTGTGTTTTTCTGTTCCCATGTGTCGTCATTATTGAAAGTAACATTTCAACAGGCAAGCCACCTTCAAACGCAGACACATGGGAGCTGCTAACAGTGAAAAACGTTTACCTTCACTTTACTGCATGTTATTATCGTTATATACGACTCCTGTATTGTGCTAAAATTGCTGTTGTTGACCATTTGCATGGGCTGATGCTTGTCTTGTCTTTATTATCTCTGCTCATACCCTCTTTGCCTCCTCTTCCCCCAGGCAGTGAAGCTTCTTTGGGAAACAGTTTGAACACCAGCGAGGAAGAGCTTCACACAGCAGGCATAAAGCTGGCACCGAAAGGTACTAGAGGCTTCCATCAGCCTATCTCAACTCAGATAGCCCTCGTTCTTACAGTGATCACTATCGCTTTTTCTCTGATCACTATCACAGCAACACAAAACCCTCTACATTAAGCCAGGAGCTCTTTTGTTTTTACACAACAAAGCCCCTGCCGTTGTGACTGTGACATCTCAGCCCCCCTGCTTTCGAAGTCTCCTGCGGGGGTTATTTGTGCTGTTGTGTAGTGATGAGTCTGGCTCAGGTGTGTAAATGAATGAAAGATGTTGCATTGTGTTGCATGCATCAAAAATGAATGAAAACAAGAGGGTGACCAGGAGGTGTTGCTCACTCAGTGTTTATATCTTAAGATATTTACAGCAGACATCCTGGTGGCATCCATCAAGCAATCAAGGTTTCATAGCACTTAAGATCAACGTTTTCTTACTGATCTTGTAGAAAATCTTGCAGAAAAGATGAAAATCTTTTTGCTAGTGGGACTTGGATTATGTTTTTGCTTTTGATCCAAAGGAAATACCACTTAACTGAGCTGCATTTTCCACAAAAATGTAGCATTGCATTTTTTTCTCATATTACCTTCTCTGTCTGTCCTCTTTCTGCAGCCAAACTGGGAGACACAAGGGAACTTGATATTTTTATCGACATGTTGGACCAGGAACTTGCTGGTGCGTGTTTAAAAGAATTACACCCTATATCACTCAATGTTTTTTATTTTATTTGCACTTAAGCTGATAAGTCAATGGGCTGCAGTGTGTATGATGCTGGCAGGTTGCATGTTTTGTTACACATTTTAAAGTGCATAGTGTTGGCCAGCTTGTTTCTACCTGGTACTGTTTCCCTCCTGTTTATTTCTGAGCACCTCTTGTGTGTAAATGCCATGTCTGGCAGCTCAGCTGGACTATCTACATGCCTTTTAGTGATAATAGCATACTTGACTACATGAAAATCACCATCCTGCTTTCAGTACTAGAGCAGTGGTGTTTCAGAGGCATGTGAACCCCGTTTCTGTGCAGATAAACCACAAAGAACAAAACATGCATCCTCTGCTTTCACTGGTCTCCTCACAGAGAGAATTACAAATGAATTGTAACTCCTCCCATATCTGCACAAAGCTCACTTATTAGTCACTGCATGTTTGTGTTAGTGTGTTTTTCCTTTTATTGTGGTTCCTAAGCTTTTGTAGTTTTCTCTCTCTCTCTCTCTCTCTCTTGCAGAGATGTGAACAGAGAGAAAAAAGTATGCAACGTTGAGGGGGGAAAAACAGGCTGCGGGCAAAATGGCTGGTTACTGCTGAGCAGACAGGCAGATCTACACCAGCGCAGATCTGAGGGAGCAAATGATCCTCTTGCTGGTCCAGGGAAAAAAGGCTAACATTGGAAAATTAAAAGGGCACCCCATTCCAAAATGCAAGAACACCCTCAGACCCCTGGCAACGCCGTGTCCAGACAGGAAGAAAATGCAGCATGGGTTCCAAGATGACATATTCTCAAAACTACACAATGTCCCATGTGTCTGAGCATATTGGAAAACACTGCCTGGAGTTCAGAAAGCATGCTTATGTCACATGTAAAATTCCCACAAGGGAAGGGCTGCAGATCCTCAGTAACATATTTTTAACAGGGACTAATATTTGTCTAGTTCAAAATCATAAATGACACTTAAGTTTAAAAAGATTTCTACATCAAGGGGTTCAGATCTGCCTTGTAATAACTAATGTCATTTATATGTTGATGTTTCTAATGTACAGTTCTTGTTAATTCATCATTTTTATATAAATTGTTGTACAGATGAATGCATATAAAAAATAAAGATAAATAGTGATTATATTTTGTGAGTTTATTTTCTAGATTCAGTGACTAGAAATCTCTCTACTGGCCATAACTGATTTCACACACACACACACACACACACACACACACACACACACACACACACACAGATATGGCCATTTCACATTGAAATGGCTCTGAAACACTCTTGACAGTACTGACAACAAATTATATTCAGTCTGCCTACACTCTCACCATGTCCTAAGTGACTGTTGCTAGTGCCATGCCACATGTCTCAAGAACCCATCACCCATTCTTCTTTGTTTGGATCCAGGTTTCCTGTATGTCTGGTTATACTTTAGGTTTCACTTCTGCCACCAAATCCGGAAACCCACAATTTTAGCTCAGACAACGTGATGCTTGAAAAGGGAAATGCGTCAATTGCACTGTGAGAAACAATGCTTATTTAGACTTTGTTATATAATTGTTCTTTAAATCTGCTATTACAAATCCCAGCTTTGAACTGGTGGATGGAAATTCTTCTGCTTTATTGGGGTCATCAGTTAAACCACACTTCATGTGACCTGTCCATTATTACTGTGTTTTTTTTGTGCTGTCGTTTCAGTGTAGTATAGGCCTATCAGGTGTCATCCCTTTACAGACTTCACCTCCCTGTTGCCAAAGCAACACAGCTTAAAGAAACAGACAAGGGTGAGGTGGATGTTTTGGTTGTAATGTGTGATTTTTCACTTGTGACTTGTGACTTCACACTGACTGACATCAGCAGTATAATCCAACTGAAGTATGCAAAATTATTTTTAGAAAGCACTTTAAGTGCAAATCTGAGTTAAGGATGAGTTTGAAGTAGGAACAACAACCAGTCGCTAAAATATTTCGCCACACAGCTTACTGTAATCACACTTAGGGCTGGTTTCAGTGAGGTTAAAGTCAAGGAGAAGTTTTGGCTGTCAGGGACCAGCAGTTTATTGAATTATTATTGCTTTCTCCTTATAAATCCAGAGACAGCTGGTTGATACGACCTGTCAGCCTTACCACTGGCCCTAGATATAATATGGATAGGCTGCTTGTGTGGACTTGCTATTTGACATCATGTCAGTGGCTGTGACTAAAGGAAGGAAGGACATTTAAAATACTCCACTCTGTCTGTTTATGTTCAATTAAAAGACACTTTGTTCTCAACGTTCAGCTCCACTCTGAACTCTGGCCAACCATTTAACCCTGCTGACTGCGGCAAGAGGAGAGAGGGAGAAAAGAGTAGTGAGAGCGAATAAACTCTACATTAGACGTTACTTTAAAGCTAGGGGAAATAATGGGAGCAGAAAGAGAACAAAAGGGAAAATGAGAGTACTCAAACAATAGAAAACCATGCAGGGTTGGTGTAGAGTAACCTGCTCCTCCTGTGTTGTCTGTTCCACTTAGAGAAATGCGAAGATGACTGATTGAGGCCACAGCTGTTCAGTATAGTAACAAACAAAGTTGGCTTAGACATGATGGAACTTCCCTCAAACAAAGGACACATCCTGTTTTCAGCAACTGAAGGTGAGGAACTGCAAGAATGCAGGAAACCTGACAGTGCAGCACACATGAAACTAAAAGGATTTTCTTTGGAAATCTTACTTGGCTTTTCCCGCTGTGAATTTGTAACAGTATGTTTCAGATCTTTAGCTGTGTGTGCAGTCTAGTACTTGACATTGCTCCCACACTTATCAGTTCTAATCTACCTTGTCATTTCACTGAACAAGAAAAGTCACTAGCAGCTAATTATGCTGTATGATTTTTATTAGATTGCTCTTCACTGGGATCTGATCTAATATATCAGTTTGTCTTGTGGGAACACCTCCCCATTGTTTATCCACTAATTGCTATGAGACTGGTATTTGATTGGCAGCACACCAAACTAAGAGGCCAATATGTCAGCCAGTCGCCTTGTTTAGATAACAGAGTAAATGATGAATGAACTGAATTAATTAGCTGATAAATTAAAATGAATTGATGTTATGATAAAGCAGTGAATGGTCTTGAGAGATGATGACATAATAAATATCATGTTGTACCCCTCATGGCCATCACCTATAGCCTCAGGCATCTTGGTAATAAATGTCACATAGACTTAAAATCTCTACTCACATTGCTGGTTTGTTTAAGCTAGTTAGCAAGCTAATGAAGATGTAATTGAGTATAGCAGATAGGAGACACTTGTTATTATCAGACAATGAGTAAATGAAGCAGAGATATGGCCTGTGCAGTGAGGCTATCATGGCCAAGATGAGTGGAGCATGCAGAGCACGCAGTCTTCTGTCATCTGCCTGATGAGAGACCAGAGCAACGCCTCTCCCCTGAGAGCTCCACAAATGGTCCAGGATAACAACACTCTCCCTAGGAATTAACTGGCTCAGCTGCCATCACACAGACTCAACCAACCCACCAAACCAACAGCCCAACACACACACACACACACTGAATTGTCTAATTCGGAATGTGTCTTACATAAGCGAGGCCAGTCCCTGAGCCCAGATCAAGGAGTCAGATCACTGCTTTGTCATTCTTGCAGAATTCACAAAAGGCAGAATGAGGATCTTGAGCTATAAAAGGACTTTTTGCAATACTGTGAAATAATATATCTCATATGACACCACATCAAAGTCGTGCGCTATTCCTGTAAGCCTGTACCGTGAGAACTTTTTTTTAGTACCATTAAAATTGTGACATATGAGGACAGTAAACATTGTGTTTAATATGTAGCTAAACCAAACCATGTGTTTCTAGGGCTGCTTAAGTATGTCAATAACTATAGGATGGAATGGAGTACTTCCATGGTCCCTAGAGGATCTATAATGGCTTAAGGGATCCCTAATTAGATACAATGCAATGAAATTTGGTATAGATAGTCATGTTCATCCACTAACATACCCATCAGCCCCAGCTGGATAGTATGCAGTGCTTAACAAATGTTAGGATATTACCACACTAAAATAACATGTTAGCATTGTAACCCTATCAGCTTTCATCTACAGCATCACACTAAGGTTGTAGACTTGTATATTAACTGAAGAATTTTCATAATTGAGCATATTGGCCTGCTCTTCTGCTGTGTTTATAAAAATTACTGGTGTAAATAAACCTTCACAACATCATAAGAACTACTAACTTCAAGTGCTGTTTGGATTTTAGAGGGGAATAGATCTGCTGTATAACGCAATACTCAACTCATTCAGGAGGAAAAAAATCACTGCTTCCTCATTTTAAACTCATTACTTTGGTGGAAACATTTTAATGGCTTATTTGGGTTTATGTGGTTGCTGTCACGTAAATCCAAATCTCCACCTATAGGAGGCTTGGGTTTAGACTGTGGGACAGGAAACCAGTGTAATTCCTTTCAGAGGAGTTCATTCCCAAAGAATGTGACTCACTCAGTCTTCCCTGGACTTCAAATGAGCCATTACATCACTGCTGACTGGGGATTTCTTGACGCCATTTCATCCTTCCTCTTTCGACTCAGAGAGGCAGTTTATTTGAATCCATTACTGAAACTTCAGCAAACAACACAACACACATTAAAGAGATAAAATATTGTTATAATTGTTGAATTATGGGGAGTCTCTGTCTTTTAAATGATTCTCAATCTAAGTGCTGGTGATAAACTGAACACTGAGGAGAAAATGGGTTAAAAACAAGCTGTGAGAAGATGTAGATGCTTGAATGAAAGTGACAGCGAACATAGTTTTAGCAAATGCCATGGGCGTCCTAGTGGGCAGGAAAAACTGTTCTTTAGTGTAACGCAGCAAGCTAGTAAGCTGTCAGTCACAAAAGGGCCAGAGTAGGCTTAGCTTCAAAGGATGTTTCCAGTATTTCACAGAAAAAACATGGCACTGAGTTTTAATGCAGTAAGCTTGGATATTGAAGTGAAACTCTCAATGTATTTGATCTGAAAGTTATGTGAAAATCCTGGTAACGTGGATTAGCACTAAAGATCAAACTGGTGCCACTGAAAGTCGTTGTAATGTGATCTAAGTGATAAGATGCTTTAAATCCTCTGGGAGACTTCTTGTCTGTATCAGAGCAACACAGGCCAACAAATTCAGACGCCAAGTTCACTCAGTGACGCAACCTTCCCCTGTCACCAGTAACCCACATCTGAGAAAGGCATTAGTGGACTGCCATCTGATGGTGAACCCCTGCTGATGCAACTGGGAGATAGCGCTGGTGCTTGGCCTCGGCTGACCAGGAACGACTTTGCAAAATAGCTCTGAATTGGCAAGATAATGCTGTGAATGATGACAGCAGTTTGAACAGAAATGAAACATCCTAAAAGTTGTGAGTCTTGCTATGAAACTTCCTTCTCCCATCTGGCTTTCAGAACTGGACCAACAAGTAAGACAAATTAGCCGTCAACCAGCATCTTGTGGTAACAGGGTTTTCTGGACAGGAAACAGGATAGATGTTGTGTAGAGGCTTAAAATGTGCTTGTTGCCTGCTGTTGTTACTTCGCTCACACATACTGGGAATGTACAGGCTTTAGTCTCAGCAGCCTCAGTAGTATTTCCAGGCCATCCATCTTACAGAGGGCAGATCATTATGCAGTCGACAGGCAGCTTTAGGCCCAGGGCAGGTGAGACTGCTTGTACTAGATGAACTATAGGCTTCTACTGGTTTTAAGTGGACCTTTTAGTTTTTGTACATTGCACTTGAGCTTGTTTCATCCTTGCAATGCTGCCACAGTTTGTTGCACCCAAAGCTGCATTTAAAAATCATGCTGATGTTACTTTATCTTTTTTATTTTTATTCAACAAAGCCCATTAAAAGACCGAAACAGTAATGAATTTATCTTGCTAACAAGTGCTGTCTGGGCAACCGCAGTTTGTGGCTTATGCCTCTGTGCCTCAGAACCTCACCATTATCCAATAGTCATTAAAAACACATAAACAGCCACTGCACTGGATGCTATTCTAGTTTATTCTTATACAGCTATGCAGCAGCATTTCCACTGGATAGCTCTACGTTGTGCAGGTGTCACTTAGCATGTTGGGAGATGTGGCTCATTGAGCTACGAGGAAAACATCAATAGCTGTCAGACTTAATTGAAATAAAACAAACAAACAAACAAACAAACATGTCACTTGCCCACTGTTCTCATTCTCCTTCTTTCCATGTGCCTGTGGCTCCACAGACAATACTTGTTAGCACAATAAATCCACTGGTTGGTTTTGGTCTCTTTGTGGGATCTGTTTACAGTAATAAGAAACATAAATCATGTCAGGCTTATCCTTTAATGCTAAAGCTGTGTGATTTTTGGAGGAACAGAGCACTCAAACACAGCACTTACAGAGATGCTCTCCTGGATTGTGATGTTCTCTTTCTAATCATTTTGTAGAATGAAAAATATACAAAACAGTAGTATCAGCAGCAAACGTCTTGGTCTCAGGCCCACTGAAAATGGATGCCATATTCTATATTCATGAGGACCACAATAAGATACAGAAAGAATAGATATTTTATTTTGATTACTCCAGTTTGCGCGATTATAAATACATTCTACGGACATAAACAGTAAAGTAACAGGGCATCTTCAGGAATCTGTACAATGACACTGAGATAACAGAGATTTGTCATGATGTATTTGGGCTCAAACACCACTGCTTTTGCTTATTTCTGTTCTAGTTTCTAGCGAAAGAAATGAATTACAGTATCTGGGTCCAGTGCATGATGCTTCTTGTTAGGAAAACCTGAAAAATATGCCAGTGATTTGTCAAATGCTCTGTGGGTACAAAAGAAAATTGTCAAGAGTGTGTTTTTCACATGGAAATAATAGATTATTGATGTTTTGACAAAATGCAGTATGATTTCCCCTTGGAGAAAAACAGGCTATTTAAATTCATAGTACAAGAGTTTTGGTTCAGTAACTGGTTCCACTCTGCTTCCCAATTAACAGTGTTCATTAACTTCTCAGTCAGCAGAGAAACATCCTAACTCAAGAAAATTAGACCTTAAATGAGTGAGTATTACAGATTATGGCACATACAGAGTAGAAGAAAATGCAAGTCATGTCTGTGTGAGACAGAGGTAGAGCTGCTCAGATTGCTTTTTGTATGAAGGAGTATAAAAAAACTGCATGAAAGGAAAAAAGAGAAGCAAAGACAAATGAAACACAGGATGAGAGAGATGAGGGTGAGGAGGAGGGTGAGAAGAAATATAGGTAACAACACGTTCGTAGAAATAAAATTCTCAATATCTGCACACACATACGGACACACACACACACACCTGCAGCTCTCTCCCAGCGGGTGGCACTGTGTAATTTGGCACATCCGTTTCCTAGGCTGGATTTGTCTTCAGTGCTGTCGAGGCAGTCACAAACCCCACTGGGGTATTCCAGCCAATCCTTGAATGATGTCACTTTTAAAACGCACTTTCTGAACTGCAAACAAATCTCTACTGTGCAAAAGTGTCTCACACATAACTGTCCTATTTTTCTTCTGGTGGTGATTCTTTTCTACTGAACTCTGGGCTAATTTCATCGAGCCTTTATGTGTCTGATTGCAGAAGGAGTGTGACCTCGTTTTCTTTCACTGCACAGCCACTGCAGTTTCCCTGGTCTTTCCCTTTGGTCCGGTACTTAATTATGCGACTCTTCACAGGACCATGTATCCCAAACCCTGTCCCCGAGGCCACCAGGTCTAACCCTGCCAATACTCAGTGACATCTGCTCTGCTTTAACGGCATATGGGAAAATTACATGGCAAAGAAACAAGTTGCCCTCCCATGACATTTCTTCCCTTTGATAGTTCACTCTCAACTCCACCACTCAATTTTAGCCTGTGTCACTGTGTGTGTGTTGGAGCCAGTGGAAACTGACCTCCCACCACTGCACATGGATCAGATGAGGAAACTTTGATTATTTGACATCCTGTCTTAAAGGGTCAGTTCACCCAAATTACAAAAAACAAAAGGAACAAAAATAAAACTATATTTCAGACATGTCTGGTAGTCTTCAGTAGCTGATGGACTTGATGGACTGAATCCACAATTAATGCAGTTGGGTAATTATTTTTGTTATTTTTTTGATAGTTTCTGATGCCAACAGCATTATAAATATTTGTATTATATTTAAACTTATGTTAATTGATAGTTTTGTCATACAACATTGCCATATACAGTAAATACCCTTTAATTTAATATGTTAAACGTGTTAGCAAACAGTTGCTTATTAACCCATCCAGTAGACCTGGAGCACTATAAGATTTCACTATGAGTTGCATTTTTGTCCATTTGATAATTTTAGTGTTTACAGTGCTTTTAGTTGTATTTTTGTCAATGACTGAGGGGAATATATCACTCCCTGGCTGCTAAATGCTCCACTGCGTTCACCAGCTAGTCCCTAACTGTGACTGTCTGTACACCAGGTAGTGTACAGTGGATTTCTAGACTCTTTTGGCTGAAAAGCTCTGAAAGTAAACTCTGAAAGTGAATCAAAATATAAAAGTTGCAGGACTTAAAACCAAAGATGCTAAAAATCTCCAGGGAATTTATGCGGACTGTTTTTCTTAGTATAAAACATGGATTGTAGCAGCTTTAAAGAATTCAGAAGCAACTTGGCAGTTTAGAATAATCCACAGACACCACTGTGAAGTTGTTCTCATAATAACTACCAAAACAAACAAACAAACAAACTTCTGTCAAACTGAATGTGTTTTGTGGATTATTGGAAGTAGCAAGGTCGTTTCTCTTTTATATAATTTGATATGACATTTTCTAATGTCATATTTCAACAAATGAAATTTCATTCACTTCTATTGTATTGTATTGGCATGGCAGCAGAAATCTTATTTTCTCAGAACCTTGGAAAATAAAATCAAAACATTCTGCTTGGTTACATGACATTTTTGGTAACACAACAGATATGTTTTAATTTGAACAAACTGACCTTTTTAGGACATCTTTCAATAAGAGAGCTCTACATCCCCTTTGCTGAAAGTCCCCCTTATCCCCTTTCAGGACTTTAAAAATATATATATATCTTTTCATCAAAATACAATCAATACCGTAATGTTCATTTTCTGTCAGAAAACAAGATACTGTTGATATTATTGCGACTAAGTCTGACTATTCGCACTCCTTCTATATACACTATTAAATGTTTTGTATGAGAAAGCTCCATGTAGAAGCCAGCTCTTGTTCCTTTAGTGGCTGCAGTTCAGTTAAAGATTGTAGCTTATTAGGAGGTGAGCCTCATATAAGACAGGACACAAAAATAAGATGACTCATATAGATTAGTCTCCAAGCAATTTTCCTGAAATAACCCCTTCTCTCTTTCTGCCACTGGCAGGACTGGTGGTGAGCTGACCAGACGGTGCTTCTCGCTCTGCTGTGTCTCTAATCATTAAATACCAGTGGAAGCTTTAATGGAATAGTTCATAAAAATGTGGACTTCGATGTACATGAAGTGTCTAAGAACTGAAACACTGATGTAGAATCGCTGGTCCCATTGCATTACTGCACTTGGCTGTAACGTGGGAGACAATCTGTGCTACGCCAAGATACTTGATGAAAATTGTCAGTTTTACTCACAAAATCAATAACTCTAGTTTTCTCCCCGAGAACAACATATAATAGGATGCAATGTGAGTACATCAAGGCAATCTTTTCACAATCTCCCATTGCTACAGCTCTACTTTGCATGAATTACAGTAAGATGTGGAGTTATGCACGCAGATAGGCCCCAAGCTGCTAGCCTGTTTTTCTCAAAGGTTTCAGCAAGAGAAAAGCAGAGAGGGAAGAGAAAAGAGGGAAAGAGGGGAGGTAGAGAGGAAGTCCTAGGGGCAGACTTGCAGTTGCTACAAGAATATTTCTTTTTAACTGATTCAAAATGGAAATAATAAAAGGGAAGAAAATAACTTTCATCAGGAGAGAAAAGAAAGTTTAGTGAAACTTTATATTCTTCATTTTTTACAGTTTTAATTTGGCACATGGCACAATCAGCATGT
This sequence comes from Helostoma temminkii, assembly GCA_900302695.1. Lineage (NCBI taxonomy): Eukaryota > Metazoa > Chordata > Actinopteri > Anabantiformes > Helostomatidae > Helostoma > Helostoma temminkii. The sequence continues at coordinate 306 of OMLM01013969.1, read as the reverse complement.
ATGCATCTGGTATACATAAATAAATATTAAATATTTTATACATAAATATACATATAGAGCTCTTACAAAGACACCTAGAGCTGTCTTGGCTTGGGATGTTTCAAATGACAACAATACATTAAAAATTGCTTTTCAGTATGAACTGTTTCAATTATTTTGTAAGCGAAAGGGATATCTCCATAGAAGCCCTATACATATATGTATGTATGACCATATTTATATATATATTCAAAGAAATGCAAGTGTGCACTGATGTAGGTTTATTCAGTGCAAACAGGCCACTGTCTGCTGTTGAAGAGGAACTCT
>OMLM01013968.1:94960-132239 GCA_900302695.1 Helostoma temminkii | reverse complement strand
GGGGGACAGGGTGTAAAAAGACGTAAAAATGGGGGAGGAGGGAGGGCAAAAGCAGAGTTTGGGGAGGTGATAAATATTCAACAGCTCAGCTCCTCAGAAGGAGTTACCGCTGCCCCTCCATCACCTCCTCCCCTCCTGTGTGTCCTCTCCATGCCAGAAAGCAGATGGAATGTGAGACCTCAGGGAGGAGGCTCCAGTCTGGTTTTATCCAATTAGCAGGGTTGTCAAAATGAATTTATCCACAGAGGTTGGGGGACAATAGGACTGGTAGTGGCCCAGGAGAACAGGGTCCCCGGTGTCTTTACTTATCACACTCACAATGAACTCCTGTCAAGTGACTCTCTCACAACGGCATATAAGGCGTTTGCATACCCGCACACGTGATGCGTGCCTACACACCACCACAAAAACATTCCATGTGTCCTAACTGTGATACAGATGTTGTACAGGACGTACATTAATGCACAGAGCAATCTTCCTGTTGCTGTAATAAATAAATAAATCTGAAAGAAGAAGTGTCAGCGGCTCGACATGAAAGCAGAAATAGTTCTACTCTGCTCTTATCAAACATCTGCACTGGAACTGGCAGAAAAGTTCACACAGTGCTGTGCTGTCACTGAAATATGTTTTAATACCACAAAGATGCTCGCACAAAGGGTTTGTCATGCTATGCTGTTCATCACTGGTAAGACTTTAACAAAACAGTAACACGTACTAACACACACACACTCTCTTTCTCTCTTCTTAATTTAGTGGAGCTGTCTGCGTCTATGCTCTGGTTTTTATCAGTCTCACGCATGTGTAGGAGGCTCTTCTCCTCCTCTGTCTGTGACTTCTCTGGGAAGATAGATGAAGAAAGTTGGACATAGATGTAAGGCCAACTTTTCATCCTGTGACAGGGTATCCGCTAAGCAAACACAGGACCCAGCTGACTAATGAATCACATAGACAGGCTCAGAGGAGTAAGGCTGTTTTTAGAGAGTGATGATGTACAAGTCACTTTCTTAGATTGCTCTTCCAACAAAGCTCTATCTCAGTTTCTAAGTCTCCTGTCTCTACTTTTACTTTACAGTGAAAGATAAGAGGCCTCACTGTTGAGGCAGCATGCTGTGCATCCAGTTGGCAGACTAACTGCTGTGGTTTACAGTTAATGACTCTTCATAAGGAGTACAGGTGCTTGATACAGATGTGTCTCTCTTTGGGTAGATGTCCTGCTTGAGTCCATACAGCAGGTGGCCACAGAAGCCACAGGTCTTTAGCTTTACTCACTCCTGGTCCCACAGTAACTTGTTTGTTTACTGAGTCAGCCCACTACTGATGGGCCACTCTGAGTGGACCACTGAGTAAATTGAAACATACACTGTATATATTACTGTACATGTATGTTGGACTGCAACTTGGGATTGTTTTCATTACTGAAAATGCTTGTCACAGTTTTCTAGCCCACTGTGTGACTTACAGTCCCAAAACAAAGATTCAATTCACACTAATATAAAATGGAGAAAACCTCCATTTACAGCGCTTGCAGATGTTTAGTATTTTAGCTAAAAATGGCTATAATCATAATCCCAGTAATAACAATGAAACTTATGACTCATTGTTTAGTTTCTGGGCCTTTAATGTTTTGATTCAGACTCACTCATCAGCTTCATTTAAAAACCCACACTGCCCAGCACCACACAGGACTGACATAATTAGCACATAGCTGGAGAACATAGTGTAGCGTTTATTAGCTAGAAAGTCATTAGCATGCTGCGTGGCTCTTTGTTCAGTGTTTGTGCCAAGTAACTGAACATGTTCACTGCTGCAATTAACTGATAAAGGTGCATGTAAGAGTTTCCATTTTCTTACGGTCTTGCTTCAGCCTCCAGAGTGTGTGTTTGTGTGTAGTCTCCAGTCTGTCCGAGCTTCATTAATCATCACTCTCTCACCATAATAAGATCAGGACAAATATGTATGAGAAAGTAGTGCGCTGCTTCCATTTTTACTAGAGCAACAGTGTGTTGAGTGTGTGCATGTTCACTGACATGGGTACATAATAGGTACCTAGCTACACCAAACTAAAACTACTGTGGTCTAGTACAACAGTTGTGTAATAAGTCCTGTAGGTGATAATGTTCAGTTTTTCCTCAAGCTTTGTTAGATCTTGGTTCAACTTATTTTGGAGAATGTAGAACTGTAAAGAGCAGTGTTACAGTAATAAAGTGTGGCGGACATAATAACAGCATAATTTAATTTTCTGTTCAAAGGGTCATACATTTGAATCAACACTTCTCTCAAATAGTCACCTAAATAAGGGGAGGATTTGCAGCAGGTTGTACAGTAATACTAGTTTTAGCTTTGTGTCCCTAATACACTGCCAGCTATGTGTATGCATGTTAAAAGGAGGGAGAAGAGTGATTCAATTTTGCAGGACCACCCTCCTCATCCTGACGGGAAGTTGTTAGTTTAACCTGACAGGAAAGAATTTGGGAAAGTTGGCAGCAAGTAACAAGGGAGAGAGAAAAGCTCCCCTCTCTACATTAACTGTTAATAGACTGTCCGTTACCATCGTCGTCTTCTCTTTCCTCCCAATACATGCTGCACTGAAGTATGAACAACCCACCTCCCTCCATCTTACACACATCCACACTGCTGTGATATACATTTCCCCCTTGTTCCCCTCCCCATCCTGCCTCTCATTAGTTGTTCTTTGTCCCGGCTCCTGAATGCAGCCTGTGTGTTTTCACTTCTCCTCTCCCTCCCTTCCTCCCTCCTTCCTCCTCCTGGACCCTCTACCTGTATCGGTTACACCTGAGCGGGAATGTAGAGGGGTTGGGTTACAGCCTGCAGAATGAGGGCGTCCCTTTGATGAACGCAGGCTGGATGAGTGCGGGTATAGGTGCAGGAGATGGGGTCAGCGGTGTGATGGGGGCTGACAGAGAAAAAGGCTTTATTTGTGTCTGGAGTTTGGCTGCTGTGGGTACTGCAGAGTGAACCGACCTGCCTGGGTTGTGTTTTGTTAATCACTGCCTGTTTGTGTATGTATGTGTACAAGTAAGGTAGATGTAGAGCGCGCGCAAATGTACTATTTAGATGGATGATGTACGTTCCCAAGTTGAATTTAGGTGGTTTTGTCCTCTGTGCAGTTGTGTCTGTGTGTGAATGTTTGTTTCAGTCAAAAGCATGTGGCCTATTGTGTTTGTTTTGAGTGTACGAACACTGTAAATGACCTGCCTAACTTTTTTCTGTGTATGTGTGTGTTTCAGGGGGTAGTGTATGGAAGATGTCTGGAAAACGAGACTGGACTCCGTGGATGAAAAAGAGAAGGGCTCCAGTGTTGTGTGCTCTGGGTGCAGTGCTACTGTGCTGCCTGCAGAGTGGCGCCTCTGTCTCCGGTGAGTGGACAAAACTGGATTTGCTAGAATCTGCTGAAAGAAAAGACAAATGTCTCAGTTTTTTACTACACTTCACTACAATCAGTTTTCTGAAATGCATATCATTGCTTATATCTATGCATGGTTTATGACTGCCCTTACAATTGTTTTTCCAAATATTTGGTGCAGGATGAGTCTTGCCAGGGCCAACATATTCGGGCTGACAGGGAGAGACGTGTTTTATGTGTCTGGCAACAGCTGTTAGTTTGAAATAAATTTGAAGAAGTGGGTAGTTTGGATGGGCTGTACTAACCACAATGACTAAACTAAAAAAGAAACAAAAACTAAAAAAAAAACAACTTTTGTCATCATTATTGCTGTAGCCAGTGAGCACAAATGCCAGATATTTGATTTATCTGTGTGATCCTGGTCAAGAATATTGCAATGAGAATTTCTCTGCTTATATAAATAGCAATAATAGACATTTTCAGCTTTAATTGTATCTTTGTCAAAGAAAATGTCAAGGCGAAATATATCAGTGAGAAATGTCTTCACTTCAAATTCTCAATTTGATTAATTTTCTTGTGTGATCTTTTCTTCAGATGAGGTTCCAGTGTTCACTGAAGAGCCCATGACTGTAGTTCAGAAGTTGGGAGGCAGTGTGAACCTCCGCTGCAGCGTCAGCCCTGCTTCCGCCAACATCAGCTGGCACCTCAACGGCCAGGAGCTGATGGATGGAGATTTGGGTGTAGTGCTGGGGCCCAACAGCCTCTTCATCCCATCACTCTCCAACGTGACACTGGGCAGATACCAGTGTGTGGCCAGCACCGATGCTGGAGCCCTGGCTAGTGTGCCAGCTAACGTCACCGCTGCCAGTGAGTAGCCACCCACACAAAACTGCTACAAATAAACAGAAACACACTGGCTCCTTTTGCCCTCTTGTTGGTTTGTCAGAGTATCCAAAGGATGCCTTTGACTTAATTTTCTTCTAGTAGAACAAAAACAGTGAAGGGGTGGTGTTTGTTTACTTAAAATCTTCACCAATGCAACACTGGAAACCTTGTACTTTTCCATTGCTTGTGGCTAGTACCTTCTAAATTTCAACTGCAGTTTTTTTCCTTATAGTGGGGAACTGTTGTACAGCATTGATTAGCGATAATAAGTCTGGATAGCCAGGCAGTTTTTATTCTGCGTAGTTAGAAAATAACAGCTGCTTTTGAGCAGTGTCATATTGATCTAATGGGTCTAAAGTGAATTATGTTGACGTTTTAAGCGCTTTGCCGGCCTGAGTGTGTGGTGTTATATTTGATATGCATCATGGGACTGAGAGGGGGTCTGAAGCTGTGTAATGTGAGCTGGAGGAATGGAGTGGACACAGAGGCTGGGGGCCTGGCAGAGTAGTGAGAGGGGATCAGGATGCATTCTGGGGGCCCTCTGCCTTCATCGGCCCCCTGTTCCTCACAGCCTCACATTCCTCTCCACAGGACCCGACAGCAGGGCTCGCCAGAAATTATGGCCCCGTAATTGGGTAGGGGGCAGGGGGGAGATAAGAGTTTTGAGAATGAGGCAGTGGACAGAGGATATGGCTGTATGCCTGACTAAAACACACCATTAGGTAAGAAAGGGGTCTCTGTATATTCTTTTACATGTAGTGATGTGAAACTGGAGGTGTTTTAGGCCAGTCGCGACAAGATCCTCACACAAGAAGAGACGTGATGTCACATTCTCTGTCTCCTTGAATCCCTTCGTTACCTCACACACACACACGCGTCTCTTCTTTGCACATTTTTCACTCTTCACCCTTCACTTTCTCTCCATCTCTCTCCTTTCATTATCTTTTAGTTTCCCTCCTCTTTTGTCATCTTCACCTCGTGTTTTAAAATTTTCCACTAATTTCTCCGGGGTGCTTTGTTATCAAGCTGTCATTATAAGCAAGTGTGTAACACATGTACAAAGGCATTAAAAATTATTCATAGCTTCAATAATGGATAAATCGTGTTGAGATACCCACATGTGGAGCCAGACTGCTTGCCCCGCCTCTCTGAAAAACTCCTTTAATTTAATAACGGCCTCTACTCGGCCACCCCCAAACCGCCTAAGGAATGGCTCCATGGGGAGTGTATGCGTGCCCGCCTCTCCATGCGAATCCTCTTAGTTGTGTGCACATGTTTTTTGTGATCAGTATAGGTTGATTCCAGACCCTCCACACCATCCCATTCTGAAAGATCTGTGCGTTTTTGGCATAAGTTAAAAGATCCTTGCTCGAATTCTTGTGCAGACAATCGCCCTCCCTTTTCGCTGCATAAAACAGACATGTATCTGCACAACGTGAGCACACAACACATTGCACAAACATGTTATTCAGATACATGCACATACACAGGCCTCCTACTGCTACACATAAAGATGATGAATGCACTGTCTCTCCAGAAATATTTAAGTCAGCCTTGCCAAGCAGCCTTGGTGCGGGAGGTCTGCTTCACTTTATGAATGCCATCAATCCTCCATCCCTGCAGGATACACACAAAGACACACACACACACACACACACACACACCTGAGAGGCACCCATAGGGGATTGTTCTGTGAAGAATGCGGGGCAGTAGGGTGGGGGAGTTTAAAGGTGTAACTGGAGGAATTTGGAGGAAGGTGGGATGGGTAGATATGAAGAGGGAGGCAGCGAGGGGTTGGTGGTAGTGGCTGTAAAAACAGCACCTGATTGATTTAGCAAATGGAGCGCCACACGGTCTCCCTTTAAGCCCCCATCACACACACACACACCACTTAGGTTGACATGTCTTGGCTGGGATTCCCATTTTCAGAATAAGAGCTGAAATGGAGTAGTTTGGTGTGTTTGTCTCTGTGTGCGTGGACCCTGATCTCCCCCATTTCTCCCATTAAAGCTTCCTCAGACACAAACACAGATTCAGCACACATGATGAATAAATCAGTAGCCTGCAGTGATGGTGTTTGCACAATGCTTTGAGTAAATCACCAGGATGTTCCTATCAGTAGATACCCTGGCCTTAACTAAACGTCGCTTATTGAATTACAGCTGTATACAATGCCTCATCAATGCCTCAATGCCTGACTCTATACTAGCAGATAGGTCTTTTTACCAGAAAGTGTGGTTAGTCCAAGAAAAACACACCACTTATAGCACCTCTGGAAAGAATGGAGAGAGGCTGTGTTTGTTAGAATAAATCAACAAAAGCTGGTAGACATTTAATTATGTTTCTGGGGAAGTTTTATTTATCTTTCATTTCACTGCTGGACTACTTCATGACAAATTTCTCCAGTTGTTGCTTTCTTTTTCCCTCCTGTGCTACTCCCTTCTCTCTTATTTATTTTCCTTCTGCTTCAAATCTATAAAACGACAGAGTCTCTCCCCCATTAAGATTTTGTGTGTGTGTGTTTTTTTTTTTTTTCCTGTTTCTTATGGCTTCCTAAAGAGAATTTTTTTCCTCCCCAAATACAAACGGGATATCTTTCTCTGAAAATCTATGCAGTGGACTCCTCTCACCTTTGACCTGCTGGCCAGGCCTCTGGGCTGCTCAGGTTGGGGTTTAGGAGGTCAGAGGTCAGATGTGTGTCTGTGCTGTGCAGCGTCTATAGTACACAGTCACAGCACATGGTCGCTATAATCCCATTTCTCCTTTTCCCACAGAATCTGAACGAACTCCAGTCTAAGTATGATATTTAACAGGATTATGAATGAACTGAATGAACTAGAATATTACAGACACCACCTTCAGGCTTTTGGCCTTTTCTGGAGTGACATCAAATTAGTAAAATGGAGGTAGAAAAGGTTTCTTTAAATAGTAAGCACATAAGAGAAGCTGTGGGATTGTGGTTACATTACAATAGGGACACTACAAATAAGAGACACAAAATATGGAGAGTTTATTATTACTCAAAATAATGTGGTTTTCTTCCTTCTACTAAAGCTGAGGGCTGAGTGTATACATGTGCAGTTAGATGTGATTCACACTGTGTATCAGGATGGTGAAAGAACGGCCATCTGTGTTGCATTGATGTGATGGTGCTGATTTTTTTTTTCTTCATTGCTTGTGCTTTTCAGAGCTTCGGGACTTTGAGCCTGATGATCAGCAGGAGATTGAGGTTGATGAAGGCAACACGGCTGTTATTGAATGTCACCTTCCCGAAAGTCAGCCCAAGGCTCAGGTCCGCTACAGTGTCAAGCAGGAATGGCTGGAGACATCCAAAGGTACTGAACTCCTTCAGTCCATTAAGCTATCTCTCTCCTTCCTTCTTGATTCCCATACTGTCTTTAAGATTGAATGGAATGCCATAATCCTCCTATCTGACCCCTCATAAAACTGGTGATAAGGGTATTATCTCAAGAATGTTGGAAAAGAGATGCAGCTGTTTATTTTTCAAACTATTTACTTCTAAGTTGCCTGGAAGAAAAGAATAGCTCCAGTGATTTGTGGATGGTATGCTGATGATGCCTGGGAGCTGGAGGTACAGATATCTGCAGCTTATCTGTGAGGAAATTAAAAGCGCATTCGCAAGCATTCACTGCTTGTTGGACTGTAGGCTGCCACCTTGTGGCCTGTGCTGAGGGTGCAGACACATACTGGAATGGAGCACAGGGCTCATGTTACAGTGTTTCACAACATGGACTTGATTTCTCTGCAGCTTTTTGTCGTAGGCACATTCCTGTATTTTAGACATAGATTGCCTGCAATGTTCCTGCTTAAACAAGTTTATTACCTTTAATGCCTGTCATGTCTTTCTTCCCTTGTTCTTGTCTGCCTCTGAAGAGTCTAACAAATGAAGATGACGTCTATATTTGTAGTGTTCCCACTCTCACATCTTTTTGTCCATGCAGGCAATTACCTCATCATGCCATCAGGGAACCTACAGATAGCCAATGCAACGCAGGATGACGAGGGGCCGTATAAGTGTGCTGCCTACAACCCCATCACTCAAGAGGTCAAAACATCCATCTCTGCTGACCGCCTGCGCATACGCCGTGAGTCACCATTTCCAACACTGTTATCTTAAGATATAACACCATGTTTTTTATTAGCACAACTTTCTCTAATACATTAAAATACATTTGAAAGATGTTTAGAAAAGGCCATACTAAAATATTCAGTGATCATTTATTAACAAACCATATTAGACCTTATTAGCATGGGAATGTTAATGTAGGAACATGTGGTGCACATGTGTCTCACACTTGGTGTGGCTTTTATCATTCGATCATTGCCGGGATACACTTAGTCAGGGATGATGACATGCGAAACACAGTTTGTACTTCTGCATCTTCAAAGGCAAAATGCTTAGACTTCACATCATAATTCTAGATATAATTCCAGCCACAACAGCTCTACAAGCAGTTTAAAGAAACGGAAAAGGGTGGAAACGATGCACAGATTTTCAGTATTTATGTCCTTTGTGTCTCCATCTTTTCCAGGGTCTATGTCAGAAGCAGCTCGTATCATTTACCCACCGGCGTCCCGTTCTATCATGGTGACCAAGGGCCAGCGGCTGGTGTTGGAGTGTGTGGCCAGTGGCATTCCCACTCCGCAAGTCACATGGGCAAAAGATGGGCAGGACCTGCGTTTCCATAACAACACACGCTTCCTGCTTAGCAACCTGCTCATTGATGCAGTGGTCGAGGGCGACTCGGGAACTTACATTTGTCAAGCGGACAATGGCATTGGCTCAGTCAGCTCTGCAACCGTGCTCTATGACGTACAAGTGTTTGGTAAGTGAACTGGGGTTGGTTTAGCATGTTGTCTTTCTGCTTTTCCTGGTTTGTTGCTTTTGTAAAATGTGTTTTTTTAAGTTATTTTTTATAACAAATGACTGTTTCTCTAAAGGCTTTTCATAGTGAATGAAGTTTGTTTATTTGACTCTACAAGAATTTTTTTTGAGAAGAGTTTTGACTTTGTCATGGATTTAATAATTAGACTGACTCCTGTTTGGCTGACTGAGAAAACAGGATTCTGTATGTGTGCATGCAGTCAAGTGTGAGAGGCATGTAAGCCTGGGCGTTGTGTTAGAGTTGGTGGAGACAGAGCTCTCTGTTCTGCAGCAGGGCTTGATTGAGTATGTCTAGGTTATGGATGACTGTTTTTACAGTGATTTTCAGTGTGTGTTTGTGCGTGTGTGTGCGTGCGTGCATTTGTGTGTGTGTGTGTTATGGCTTGTCTCTCAGCAGCTGGCTCTAATTAAAGCCAGAGAGCTGCTGTAGCTGTAATGAGCTCCTCTCTTTCCCTGATTCACAGGCAGCCAACCATCAACTGGCTGGCCTACACTGCCTGGCTTTACACATGCCCGTCATGTAGTCTCTACACAGAGCTGAAATCATGAGTTGACAGAAAATTAATTGATGACTGTTATGATAGCTAACAGAGTGTTAACTTATTTCGCAAGTAGAAACACCAAACATCAACTGGTTCCAGCTTATTAGATGTGAGGCTTTTTCACCTTTTCTTTATTTTATGTGATTATAAAGTGAATATTAGCACTTGTCTGTCGAGCTGTTTGGACATTTAGACAGACAAAACAAGTAATTTGAAGACTTGAAGAGCAACTTTGACTCAGGGAAATTGTGCTGAACACTTCATCATTTTAGACCAGACATCTAATTAAAAGTAATCTGCAGAATAATTTATAATGTAAATAATAAGCAGCTGTAGCTCTAGACACTATGCTTGCACACAGACGTTCAAGCTGCGAGTAAGTATTTTAAACTGTGACACTGTTTCTTACTCTTTTTCTCTGTCTCCTGCAGAGCCTCCTCAGGTGACAGTGGAGCTGCAGCAGCATGAGGTCATGTATGGAGATACGGTGCGCTTCACCTGCCAGGTCCGTGGTAAACCCACTCCCTCAGTTATGTGGCTCCACAATGCCCGACCACTCACCCCATCTAATCGCCACCGTGTGACCTCACGGGTGCTGCGTGTCTCCAACGTGGGCCCACAAGATGATGGACTGTACCAGTGCATGGCTGAAAATGGGGTGGGCAGCTCACAGGCTTCTGCCCGCCTTATCACAGTATCAACAGGTAAGCTGAATAGTTTTGGTATTTGTCAGGGATTTATTCATTTTCTTTCACCGCCTTATGATTTCATTAATTCTGTCTTTCTAGGGATTTCATCAAGGAAGCTGCCCTCCATCTATCGCCCACTCAGCCCAGACAAGGTGCTAAGAGAACAGCCACCTGTGAAGCCTGGCGCTACAGGCGCCATGTTGCCTCTGGACTGCTCTGAGCTGCCAGGACAGATCCTGCCTGCAGAAGCCCCCATCATCCTCAGCCAGCCACGCACTGGCAAGGCCGACTATTATGAACTCACCTGGAGGCCACGGCATGAGCGAGGAGCTCGTGTGCTTGAGTACATGATCAAATACAGAAAGGTACTGCAGGAAGCTTATTCTCAGATTAAATTAATTATATTTTAGTATCTTTATTCACAAACATACCCACTGCCTGTGTTAATAACTGAGCCTTCTGTGTCTTTCAGGTGGGAGAGCCTCTAGCAGAGTGGACCTCCAGCAGTATCTCAGGCTCTCTGCACAAGCTGACCCTGGCCAAGCTGCAGCCAGATAGCCTGTATGAGGTGGAGATGGCCGCTAAGAACTGTGCAGGTTTGGGACAACCTGCCATGATGACCTTCAGGACGGGCAAAGGTACAATATTTGGTACATAAACCATGTGGCAATGTCATTATCGGCATGATATGTTCCTTTATTATTGTTTACATGACAACTTTTGTCATGTAAGTTGTTAATCCATATCTTTAAATAGTGCCCAAAATTGTATGTTTAAACATTTCCTGTTTGAGTAGGAACAACTGGGCTTGAAGTATGTAAAAAGACAGGGTTTGGTTTTCTCTTGGCAGCTGTTACCAGTCCTTTTAAACTCTGACATAACTGTGTTTTTCTGTTTTCAGGTCGCAAAGTGCATGATCCACCAAAAACCCCTGCAGTTCCTTCACCAAGCCTCTCTCGTAAGCATTCACCAATATCACTGTCATTTTCTTCTGATTAACAATACTAATGATACCTATCACTTCTATTATTAAAACTCTAACCAGACATGGTTTTAGAGAAAGATCATTAACTTCTAACTGTTCTCCTTTTAACCCTAACACTCAACCTCTCTGTCCTTTCTGTCACTGAAGGATGAACTCTCAGTAAGTGAGGAATATAATGTGTTTTCTCCTTTTTTCTGTTATAATTGCCCAGTGTTGCCTGTTAGTTTATGTGTGTTGTTGTCCTTCATCTGACACCACTCTTCCTCCACCGCAGCCCCTGAGGCCCCTGACAAGCCCACAGTCTCCACAGCAACAGAAACATCCGCGTACGTGACTTGGATTCCTCGTGGTAACCGTGGCTTCCCCATCCAGTCTTTTCGGGTGGAGTACAAGAAGGTGAAGAAGGCAGGAGAGGACTGGGTGACGGCGGTGGAAAACATCCCTCCATCACGGCTTTCTGTGGAGATCACAGGCCTAGAGAAAGGTCAGCCATCTGCACACATACTTGAAACAGTGTTGGTATTATTTGCAGCAGTTTATTCAGACTTGGCGGAGGTGGGGGGAGTACTAGAATGTACTACCATATAATTACATTGATGATGTCCTGCATAATTATAATACCACAGCCCATAAATTCATCAGCATAATGAGTGTTGTTACAGGCATTTCAGTAATTACTGCATCAATCAAAACCATAACTGAATTGCAATCAACATTGCCTTTGCTCTGAAAAGGAAAACGTAAAGTAATGTGAAACCAAACATTATTTGTCGACAAACAATGTAGTCTTAATTCTTTGCAGTCTTCATAGACGCATAGTGATGATTCTTCTTCTCCCTGTAGGCACTTCTTATAAGTTTCGTGTGGTAGCAGTGAATGTGATCGGTTCCAGTCCTCCCAGTACTCCTTCGAAGGCGTACACAGTGGTGGGAGGGAGAACTCATGAACGCCCTGTTGATGGACCGTACATCACCTACAATGAAGCAATCAATGACACTACCATCATTCTCAAATGGACTGTAAGTGTCCAGAGGAAAGAACTTATAATGGGTGTGTTATTTTCAGTTCATTGTGATTGTAACATGATTTATTTCCATCTCAACAGTACTCTCCGGTAAACAACACGCCCATCTATGGTTTCTACATCTACTACCGGCCGACAGACAGCGATAATGACAGTGACTATAAAAAGGATGTGGTGGAGGGAGACAGATACTGGCACTCAATCACTGACCTGCAGCCTGAGACTGCCTACGACATCAAGATGCAAAGCTTCAATGAGAAGGGAGAGAGTGAATTTGGCAATGTGGTGATCCTTGAAACTAAAGGTAAAGTCATTTTGAAATGTATATCTGTATAACAGTCAGATTATCTGCTCTTGTGCAAGTCTGAGCTGTCTTGTTTTTGATCTCCTCAGCTCGTCCCAATCGTCCCAACCAGCGGCCTTCTCCATCACAGGCCCCAGACCACGGGTTGGGACTTCCCACTGGATTCGTGCCTCGGCCTAGTGACCTCCCCTACCTCATAGTTGGTATTGTCCTGGGAGCATTTGTTTTCATCATTGTTGCCTTCATCCCCTTCTGTCTCTGGAGGACATGGGCCAAACAGAGTGAGTTCTTCTTACAATTATTCTGCTCTCTGCAGGAATGACTGTAATTGCCTCTACATCTGTGTAATTCTCTGTGTTTATTTCAGAGCAAACGTCTGACTTGTGTTTCCCACCTGTGGCTGCCCCTGTGTCATCATGCCAGTACACCATGGTGCCCCTTCAGGGACTTGGTCTGGTAGGCCACTGCCCACTGGACGGCCACATGACCCCTCCGCATGGAGTCTGCCCCAATAATGCAGAATACACCCCAAATGGCAAACCTCACCATGCCACACAGTGGCTGCCAGGGATGCAGCAGGTAAAAAAATAGCCAAGCTGATAGAAGTTAACATGCAATCTTATCAACAAAGTGCTGTTTTTTAAGTTGGTGTTGAATAAATTATCTATATCATGTTGGTTTTTGCAGGATGAGGTGGATTGTAATATGGAGTGTGAAACGTTGCTGCCACAGACGATGTCGAACGGGCATATTCCTGTCTACCATTATTCCACCAGGTATGTTTATATATGTATGTATGTATGTATGTATTTGTATAACACATTTTGTTAATCAAAAATTCAACAGATTTTCATGATATTTGAAAACAGACCTAATCTTTAAAGTCATGAAACACTATTAGAAAATTATACCTGGGACTTTATTATCATAATTAGTGATTATTCACTGTTTACATGCTATAAACTCATTGTCTTTCCTCGTTTCGTTTAGTGCTCCAAATCACCATGAACATAATTGCTCTCCCGATGACTCCACTCTTCAGCTGCTTGACTCTTCTCATCATACGGGTTCACAGGAACTGGGAGGTGAGGGCAACTTCTGTGGTGGAGATAAAGTGGAGAACATCACTCAAAGTATGTGTGTACACCTCCATTATAATCTACTAATGAATGAAATATTTAATTGGCTAAAAGTCCTGCTTTTTTTCCTTTCACTAATCAAGCTTAGTAAAACAACATGAGACAAAGCTTGTAGTTGAGCCTGAGATTGTGACTGATGTTCATCCACAAATTCCCACTCACAAGTTGAAAACTGCAACATTTGATACTGCATACTACACTAAATGCAGCTTACGTTTTGTGACCAGTTCTCTTTCTTTCCTTATGCAGAGCCAGAGTCTTTCCATCTTCTGTCTCAAGAAGATGAAGGGATTTTCACCACATCTGTATCAACAGCCACAACAGCACAATCCCTAAATGCAACAATACAGGAAGTGAACATCCTCCCAAATGAAGCATCCCCAGAGGACCACGGGACAGCCAATACAACAGATGCATGAGACTGTTAAACAGAGGATAACAAGAGAAAATATTTATTTTTGTATCAAAGGTATTTATATATTTATGCTTTTGTACATAAAGTGTCTGATTATACTGTATATAAGGTTATTTTCATATTGAAAAAAAAGACTCTTTATTCCTTCATCTGCTTCTCACTATGTCGTGGACAAAGGGAGTACCATGTTGTGATGCTGAGCTCTGGCATTATGACAAAGAGGTTTCAGACATTATTCCTCATGAGAAAATGATCAGGGGCTTCCTTTGAGTTCAGCACTTCATGTCTAGACCTTCCTCACTTCCCATGTCATTCCTTGTAGACCTCCAACCTAAATGTTTAAGTACTTAGCTTTACATGCAAAGGGACCATTAGAACCAGTCTGATGCTGTAATTATGAGGTGCTTCATCGCTGCGTAGCTGTTCCTTTATCACATTGTTCAAGATACAACTGTGCATCTGTCATGTTGTAATAACAAATGTATTATGCATTGTTCGTCATTAACAAACTATTAACGAGTGTATGCAACAAATCATTGTTTTAGTAGTGTACAAGAGATTTTATATTGTATAGCTATTTATTTTTTTATTTTTTTCTTTAAATCACTGAATGGGAGAGATTCTGGAAAATATCTTTTAAGTCAGTCACTGATAAGCTGAACTTTATACTGCAACCACTTGTGTGTTTACTCATTTGCTGGTTACCAAATGACAGCCAATTGAGGGAGCCGTGACAGCCGTGTCAGTATTATTCCTCCCTCACAGGTCAATACATAAGTATTAAGTCTTTGCTATAGACATCTGCAATCAAAATGAAGGAAATCCTGAATCAATACTTCCCCTTTTAAGTGCAACCATTTTGTGGTTGCACATGCTGGAGCACTATTGCGTGTAAATAAAAGCTTATGAAACTGAGTGTGTGTGTGTTGAATGCATCTTTTCAGTGGTGAGTTCGGTCTGCACACAACTCTTATTTTCTGTGCTTGGCAGAAGTAGGAGCTATAAGTCTACTCTTGTTGGAGTAAAGGGACCACTACCAACAACTAGCTAGAAAAAAATAAGTTACTTCAAGTGCCACCTGGTGGAGCATGAGTATAGTAAAGACACACACACAATTCTCCAGTTGGCAGTAAATAAAAAGGTCTCCTTATAAACTTTAATCAATTTTGTATTTACAAATACATACATAATTTATCAATTCTGATATGAAACATTGGTATTTACAAAATAGCTCCTGAAAAACAAATTATGTACAGTACAACCCGATATATAAGTTAGTAAATTACTGTACACTGATAGGTTACTGTGCAGGTTTCTTAATGATTCAGAATACACTGAATTCAAGTTCTAAACGCAACTGATTTTGTTTTACTACCAATCAGTCTGTTTAACCAACCCTTCATAGAAAGAGCTTTAAAAAGGACCACATTTCTATGTATAAGATTTTCAAAATATTACAAATTATAACTATTACATCATACATATGCTAAAGGAAACGTAAACCTTCAAATAAACGCGGTGTATCGTAAGCGTAAAAATGTCTCCTAAGCTGCTTCACCACCACTTTCTGAACCTGAACATTAAAGAAACCAAAATTAAACTTTTCTCTTGAGACAACCAGTTCATCAAACTGCAGCAGGAGTTCTCCTCACACAGCTGAGCTGCCGTCATGGCCCAGAATGTGGCTGATGTTGTGGGCAGGACGATTGGGCTGCTTGCCTGAGTCAGCAGACGAGGTGTTGGAGAGAGAAAGAAGTGGAGACATCGGCATGGCTGAGCCGTCAGTGGGCATGCCTGTGGCAATCTCAGGGAACAGAGAAGTGAGGCTGAAGTTGGATATGTGAGGGGTGATTCCAGATGAGTTTGCAATGGGCATAGGGGGCATATCTGGGAGCAAGGGGAAGCTGGCCTGGCCAAAACCAACAGGGCGAGGTGGGGAAAGGATAGATCCAAAGCGGTTGTTAAGTGGAGGAGCACTGCCCTTGTCGGCACTTGGGCTGGTAAACATTTGGTTGGGAAAGTACTGGAGGGTGACATCACTGGGAATGCTGGGGTGGGCAGCTGGAGAATATGAAGGATAGAAGGAGGGTAAAGTGTTCTGGGGCTCCACAGGTAAGAGGGAGGGTGTACGGGAAGCATTGGGTTGGCTGACGGGAGGGATGAATGTGGAGTTAGCATTGATGGGAGGTGGGGGATTCATTCCTCCCTCAGGAATAAAAGGGAAGCCAAAGTTCTGTGTTATGTGTTGGTCAGGGACCAGGTTGTTTTCACTAGGAACCTGAGCACTATCTGCCATGAACCGAACAATAGTGCTGCGCCGCGCCTCTCCTCCAGACTGCGGTCTGCTCAGCAGCACCCCTCCTCCAGAGGACAGAGGCAGGTGGCCCTCTGGCTCAAACGGGTTACTTGGTCTCACAGCACTTGACCGAGGCCGGTCACCTGGTCTCATCTTGCTGGGCTGAGCATCCCGGGCAAGGTGACGAGAGTGCTGGCTAACAGCAGTGGGAGGCCTGGAGGGGGCTGAGGAGCGGCCAGGCTCAGAGCTGCTGTGTGGGGATGGAGGGTGGGGGAGACCTCCTCGCACACCTGGGCCGCCATGCATGTTACTGCTGACCTGAGATATATGGGCCTTGTTGCCGTCTCCAAGCCGCATAGCTGGAGGCTTCTGCGTCTGGGGTACACTGGGGCTGGAGGCCTTGGCCTGAATGTCTGACGAAGAACTTCCAGTGACGCAGGTGTACTCCATGCTGACAGTGGGACAGCACTGCACTGCTCGCTGGTGGTTGCTCTGCTCAGGAAGGTGGGGAGGGATGAGACTTTGCATGAAACTCTGGTGGCAACCTTCCTGCTCCCGGGGTAGTGGTGGTCCAACCTGTGGTCCCTGTGAGCCAGGATGAGCTCCACTGTAAGTGCCACGGTTCCTGCTATCTGCTGGAGGGACAACACCCATCCTAAAACCTCCCTGCTGTTGCCCCTGAGGTCCTCTCTGAGATGGAGGCACTGACTTAGGTGTCATGTCACTCCCACGAGACACCTGAGCCTCAAAACCACTGAGCTGATGTGCTCCTCCTCCACCCATTGTCTTGAAAGGTGGACACTCTGAAACCCGCTGAACATCAGCAGAGCCAGGATGATCTGAAGGCAGGCGGCTCTGCGGGTTGTGTGCAATGTTCGCCTTCCCTCGTGATGTGTCCAGGTACGCACGGAGGTCTGGCTGCTCCTGCGTGGCACCACGGCCAGGCTGTAGGTGAAGACCCAGGCGCTGCTGCTGTTCACCACTAGTGGTGCTTTTTCCAATGAGTGCTTCTGCAGAGTAGTTAGAAACACGGTGGCGTTCTTGGCGTGGAGTACAGGTCAGGTCAGATGACCGCGACACAGGATTGCTGGGAGGAGAGATGAGCTGCTGGTCCAGCGTCCTAGAGCTCATCATCCTCTGCATAGCATTGTGGTCTTGACCAGGCTGAGGAGGGGAAAAACAATATGGTTATTTTTGAAACACAGGCCTTTTAGACAGTTATTCAATATCATCAATGTACTTGTAACTGGGTTACTGAAGAACAATAACAACAATAAAGCCAGTTATTATGTACAAAGTCATCCAACTGTGAGTGATGCTGCACCCACCCAAAACCATAAATTAAACATTCTTTTCTGACAGTTCCCAGACATTTATAGACACGCAGTATAAATTTAAGAAGACTGACAACTGGTGAGATATCACAGCAATTTAATTGCGTTGCACTAGAAATGACTTACAACCTCAAATTTTCATTCCTATGTCTTAACAGTGGCAAAGGGGGCAGGGCTGCTTTTACACTGTGAGGCCCAACACACAAAAAAAGCTTTGAGGCCAGCATTTTGTTTTTTAAATTATTTTTTCCTGCGGCAGAGTAAATGTGATCTGTTGTGGTCGATTGCTACAGCTCGACCTGCCAAACAACTACATGTAAATCCAGATTTATGTAGCCTTGTGACATTGTTGTCCAACCTACCATATTTTGCCAGTTTATGGTACTTACAGAAGTGTCACATCTGATGTAAAGAGCACTTTAATTTATCATTAAATCTTTTTAATAGTAATACTTAAAAACGATCCATACAAGCATTTGGTACCTAGAAGAGGAATGTCATTAAATAAAAAAGATGCAAAATATAATCCTAAAAACCATAACAACTTAGTACTATACTGCCCCACCATTTCCCACTGCCAACCTTGAGGTGTTCTGGCTGGGCCAGGTGGTTGCCATGGTGGGCCCTGGACACTGCTGCCTGGGCTTCGCAGCTCTTCTCCTGGTGTCTAAAGTGCTGCTGCTGGATCTGCTGCTGAAGATGCTGCTGGTGTCTGGTGTGGGAGCTCTGCTGCTGCTGCTGCTGCTGCTGCTGTTGGTGTTGTGGGTGCTGCGCCTGTGTCTGCTGTTGATGCGTCTGCTGTTGGTGCTGTTGAGGATGAGCCTGATGTGTTGGCTGTTGATGCTGTTGTGACTGTTGGTGCGACTGTTGCTGATGTTGCTGGGACTGCTGCTGCTGTGTGTGCTGTTGATGCTGTGTCTGTTGTTGTTGATGCGAGTGCTGCTGCTGGACCACAGACTTTTCCAGGTGATGCTGCTTTTGTTGGAGGCCAGCAGGTGAACCTGTTTGACTGCCTCTGACAAGTCCACGCTTCTTCTGGGCATGCTGCTGTTGCTGCTCCTGTTGTTGTTGCTGCTGCTGCTGAAGCGCCCTCTGGTGCAGGGAGTGGCGTTGTGCAGGGTCAGGCTGTGTCAAGTGGTGTTGTAAATGATACAAATGGTGTCTCTGTTGCTCTTGCTGCTGCTGTTTCATGTAAAGGTTCCCTCCCAGATGTTGACCAGACTGGGGTAAAGCATGCTGTGGATGACCCTGGGGCAAATGGAGCACCCCTGGCTGGCTCTGCTCTGAGGGTCCTTGAGGAGGGCAGTGGCCATCTGTGGGCCGTACTACTTGGCTCATAAAAGCGTTTGTGGAGAAGAGGGGACCTCCACCTTCTGAATTTATTCTGGACAAAACGGCGGAGGAGGAGGGCGGCAGCTGCCCCACCATCATCTGGCTGTGATCTGGTGCTTTCACATCCATATGACTGACAGTGGTAGCTGATGGAGGGCAAGGTTTGGGTCGTTTTCCAGTGTTCAGCATCACCTCCTCTGATGCCTGTCGCTTAGAGATGATTTTTACTTGTCGCTCACCCACACCAACTCCAGCCTGAACCCTTATTAATGCATTCTTTAAGGGGGTGTACTCGTTTGGCTGGGTTGCACCTGAGCAGGGTGATAGGGTGTTGTTTGAGGGCTGGGATATATGGGGTGAGGTCCCCGCGGGTGAGGGAACTGATCGCTGGTGGCCAGACAGACTGGGAGAGCCAGGGTACGGCTGCTGACTGGTGCTGGGCCTGATCAGGTTGTTTACACTGAGGCTAGCCACTGTGCCACTCTGGGATGAGCTCTGAGACTGAACCTGGGGTAGAGTCTGAGGCTGGGAATATGAGATGTTTTGTGGATGTCTACTTCCACTGGGTCCACTCACAGACCCCTGCCCAGCCTGTCCCCTAACAGACATCTGGACCGTTGGTTTAACTGTTACTGCGTCCATAGGCTTAGTCACTTTAGCCTGCTGTCCAGTTGGGCCTCTTTCTTTACTCCCAGACAATGGTGGGGTTTGAGGAGGCTCCCATGTGGCTGTAGTGGGGTTTGTTGAAGCAGTGTTGTCCCCAGAACAGCCACTGCTCCTCCTCTCGGGGCTTTCCGGCTCTAGCATGGCCAAGGCCAGCATCTCTGCCTGCTCAGATGTGAAAGTAAATGTTCCAAAGGAGGCAGATGAGGCACTAATACTGTGTCCCTGGGGGAGCATGGATGCCACAGAGAACCCCCTACCTCCCCCAGCCCCTGTGGACATGGGAGAATCTGTATGTCTGTTAGATGTCACTGGATGCTCAATAGTTTGATTGTCAAGGTTGGTGTACACCTGTTGAGAAACTGAGAAGTCTTTTCTACTGGGAGTGTCAGCTTCCAACAAGACCTCCTTCTCTGCTGCTGCGGAGAGTCTCTCTTCCTGAGTCTCTGTGTCTCTTTTAGGATGCTCTGCTGATTTCATGCCGGCTGGGTGTAAGGGAAGTTTGGGCATGTTTATGTCAGTCTCCTCTGCTGTAGTTCTACTGGTTGCAACCCTTTTTCTGAATTCTGAACTTGTTGTTGGGGCTGTAGCTGCGTTGTGTGCTGCAGAAAAGGTTGGTGCAGTTGATGAGACAGCCACATTTGTAGACAAAGTGGTGGACTGAGACACAGGTTTATTACTGGGCAGAGTGCCTTGAGCATCTGATTCATGTGGGTGAAATACTGAATTTGATTGGGTAGCCTGATTAAAGGTAAGTGGTGCAGTTGGTGAAATACTGCTGGTGCAGACTGGAGTCAGACATGCAGTAGAAACAGCGGTGGTGTACTGAGGCTCAGTGCCACCTGTAGAACTGACCACAGATCTGCTCTGTCTAGAGACAGCAGTAATGGCAGACTTACTTTGTGTTGTGCTAGTTTCTGTACCAGTGGTCGGTTGTTTAATCTCTGGATCTGAGAGTTTGGTTACAGTTGAATTGTTGTCAGAAACTACAGCTGGTTTGATCTCAGTGGCCACAGCTGCACTAACTGATGACTTCATCGACACAGCACTGACAGTTGTAACCGCAGTTGTCATAGCACAAGTGTTAGTGTGACTGCTCAATATGGCATCACTCTGAGATGTACTGACAGAGTTCTTGCTCTGTGGATGAGGTGGTTCACTAGATGAACTACACACGATCATTTTATGTGTGTTTTGAGTAGAAGTTATATTTTCTATAGTTTTGTTGCTGTCTGTAGTTGTGACAGTTGTGGTACATGTGGAGGGAATGTCTGTGACCTTTACAGTCGGGGACTGTAAAACTTGAGATACTGTAACTTGAACTTTTTGACTGTCTCCTCCAGCAGGAATGGGCTTGGTAGAAACAGCAACAGCTGGCTGTGGTTGACTTAGCTCTTTTTTCTTGACATGTTTAGCCTTTTTAGTTGTTGCTTTCTTTGTATTCAAAGTTGTGTAAAGCCTCTTTCCTGAAGACTTAGAAGTGTTAACCATCATTCCAGATGTGACCGAGTTCAAACAAGGGGACTGCAGCTGACGGGCAGGTAGAGCGAGTGTGGTTGCAGGTACAGATGCTGGAGCAGAAGGCTGCTTCTGTTTCTGCTGGACTGCTGATGATGGAGCAGCTGGAGGGTTACCATTGTTCTGGCTAGAAATGGAAAGTGGAAGTCCTTGAGAGATGCTCTGGTTGAGACTGCTGAGGGCCCCTAAACTGTTAAGGGCCACATTTGTAGTTGGTTCCTCCGTTGTGGTGGGTTGGATCAGCTGAAGTGTACTCTGGCCCTGGGAACTGGCTTTATCAGAGGTCTTCATGGGCTGCAAGGCAAATACTTGTCCATTCACAGTGATCGTCTGTGGGGTGGGAGGAACTGATGGGGAAGAGGATGCCTGGGTGACCTGAAGGGATTGGTTTGCTTGAGGCTGAACAGGGCGTGGGAGAATGTGTACCAGCTGCTTTCCCCCAACACTCTGCAAAGCTGTGGCAGAGACTGAACCGCTGGTTGTGGGTATTTGAGTGGACACAGCAGGTACTGCAGCAGGGACCACGCCAATCTGAGGATTCTGAGGGGCAGGTGGAGCCTGATTAGGGGCCTGGATGATTACAATGTGCTGACAGGGGGTCTGATTGGTCATCTCCTCCCTTACCATTGACTGCGCTGGGCAGGTACTAGCCTGCTGCAGAATGACCACACTTGGGTTGGTAGTGTTCTGTGGTGCTGTTACACCTGCGGCTGTTGCTCTGGTTGGATTGACCTGCAGCACCTGCATGGTCTGCAGAAGAGGGAGCACGGCTGTCTGAGGCTGGGGCACCAGGGCTGGCTGAGCCTGAGGAATAAGGGCTGTTGGAGGATGGGGAACCAATGAAGCTGGCTGAAGTACAGCAGGTTGGGGTTGTGAGCCAACGGTGGGATGGGCAACCACAGCTGGCTGCTGTACTAAGGCTGACTTGGGGAGGACAGCACATTGAGCTTGGGGGGCTAGGACAGGCTGAGTCTGCACCTGGTTCAGGATTGCTGGCTGGAGCTGAGGTGGTCTCTGAAAAGGCTTTGCTTGAATGTGGGCTGTGATGGGTGCTTGCTGTACAGGCACGTGAGGCTGCATCTGTATTTGAACGGGCTGAACAGAAGGTTTGTTGCCTACTGGACATACGGTTACCTGCTGAACAGCCTGGGTGCTGCTGCTGACTTCTGGTGTGGGGAGGCTCTGGCAGACTGGCTGCACTGTGTTCCCTGCCATCTGCAGTGTTGTCCAGGTCGTCTGGGTGGTGCCTGCCGCTCCACCCCTAAGAAGGGCTTGGCTGTCTAGGATAGCTGTGTAACTTACAGTCCTCATGGCAGTGTCCTGTGCGACACAAGAGCAAACTTCTGTGGCTGTTGCTCTGGTTACACTTTGGGTAAACATGGGTAGACTGGACACAGGTGGAACAGAGATTTCAGTGGAGAGTTGTGAGGCTGAAGTGGCTGCTACAGCCAGGGTCTGGGCTGGAGCAGCAGCCTGTGGTTGCTGGGGAAGGGCAGTGGCATCTGTAGGGATTTGAAGGGTGATGTAAGACACAGAAGGTGGCAGAGTGGGAGCTGCAGCTGGTGTCTCCAAGACACACTGCTCTACCACTCTCAGGCCTGGCGTAGACTGGGTGGATGTGACCACTGATCCAGGGAGAAGTGCAGGGGTTGAAGAAGAGGTATTAACTTGCAGCAGGGCACCATTAACCCTTAACCTGCCACTAATGTCAGATGGTGGCTGAAGAATTAATGTTTCTGAAGGCTGTTTCCCTGGGCTAGTCTCCTTCCCTGCGGGGCACATCACATTGCCATTGGAATAGACAATAATCCCCTTTGGGAGTTGGTGGGTGGGAGTCACCTTTGCCACCTTGGCACATCGCTGTTTGCCTTTCCAGTGGACTGTAGGATCCTCTAGTAGGTTAATGTCATGGGCTTTGAGAAGCTCCATGTAGTGAGCACTCTCCTTCCTCAGCTCCTCCATCTGACGCCGCAGCCGACGGATCTCTTCCGCTGCAGAGTCCAAACACACATATGATAAATGACTATACATTTCATCATACTGTCATGATAAAAACACACAAACTGTAATTAAACTATGAGAACAAGGGGTACAAAACTTCACCTTGGACTTTATCCCCTCCTTCCAAAAGCATTGCATCATTTTGTTTCTTCAATTCACTGATGTAGCGAAAGGCCTGGTCCAAGATCATGTTCTTACTCTACAGACAAGGGGATGGTTTTGATGTTAAAATATACTTAACAAAGGTTAACTGATGTATATGTACATTCACTTGATGTTTTAGGATAAAGATAAACAACACTATGAGCTTTTCTCTTACCCGTTTAAGTGCCTGGGAACAGGGGAGAAGATTACCAATGCGGTTAATCCCAGCATTAATCTTCTCTTTTCTGTGTCTCTCAACTAAATACAGAAGAGACGAAACTTTAACGTCACTTCCCATTTAAAGGGATCTGTTAAACACAATATACCTTTATCTTTGATTACCATGCAGCAAGGTTTAAAAAGAAAGTCTTATTCTACCTGCATTGTGAGATTCTTTGTTTTTCTTCTTTCTGCAAAAGATAATTTTTTTAATGATGATAATTTGCTTTAAAAACAAAGCAACAACAACAAAAAAAAAACATATCTGAAACAGACTTACTTGGGTTTACGACCAGGTGTCGGAGTTTCAGTCATCTCTGGCATCCTGTCCCAACAGTTGCCTGTATGACAAAGTCCTAGTCAACACATCTACAAGCTGGATCTTAAATCTGTTTCGTGCTCGTCCTGCGATGAAAACAAAGGCATTCGGACAGATTATGAATTAGGAATATGTATAATGACACCAGCTAATTCTATAACACTAAAGAAAAAACATGCCTGTGCAATTAGTCAGAAGTAATGTAACAATAGAGAGGACTGTCTTTGATAAGCTACACTCAGACTGTGCTACTACTACTATTACTACAGATATTAGATGCTAACAAGCTGATGTAGATTAACCTAGCTTTATAGCTACACAGCCATATTAGCACATATAATCATCCACTGCAGCAAAGTTAGTATCTTGAACGAACTGCACATGTCGATCTGGTGAGTGTCTTGTAGTTTACGCTGTAACCGATGTTTATACAATTATCCCGTCACTTAGTCAGTAAGACACTAGCAACCTGAGCAAGTACCTATTCAGCTAGCTTTCTGTTAGCACCTCGGCTAATGGCTAGCTTATCTTACCGTTACCGACATAATTATTAAGAAAATTAATGGCGGACTTCTTGGCGTCCGCGCTGATAAAAGCTGCTAATGGAAGATAAACCTCCACTAACCTGTAGCCTCGGCATTTTGTAGACTGTCTATACCTGCGAGAACTTCGAGATTAGAGGCTAACTGTTAGCTGTTAGCTAGCAAAGTGTTCATCTCAACTCATCTCTCAAAACAATTTAGATCCACCTAACATGTGGGGAAAGGGGCGGGCTCTGGTTGAGCTGACAGCCAATAGCATTCAGAATACGGTGGGTTTAAAACAAATCACGAAGCGTGAAAGGGGATGGTGGTGTGGGGTAAAATAAATGCAAATACCCATATATCTCGTCTTTCTATGCATTATTTTGGAATTAATTTAAACAATGTTTGTGTGAATTTAGCATATAGGTCAAAAAGAATAACACAGTCAGCCACATTTTACTGCAAATAGTAAATCCTTTATTTAGACGTTAAAAAGTCTTACAATATAGAGCTCCAGAAAAGATAAAATTCTTCAAAGAAAGGAAAACATGCTTATACTACAATGGAGAGGACACAAGTCTCTTTGCATGCAGAGGGGTCAGAGCTTCTTCTGGGTGATACATTGTATAAGAGACAATACCAAACTATCAGCACAGCTTCAAAACCAAGTGAAGGTGTCTGAGACAACAGAAGCTGTCTGAGGCTGGAAGTTTGAGAAGACCATTTTTGCGAAGTGGCTACATAAGGTGCCAAAGGTGTTTAAGGTGATATGTCTCAAAACACTTAAAGTGTTTAGATACATGTCTCCCCACACACCTTTACCATACAACTGAGAATAATGCCCAAATCCAACCCCAAACAGCCAATCTGTTGTTATTTGGACATCCCTCACAAATCTGTAGTCTGACAATCGATGCCGTTAAATTTACTTTGTTACTTCCATTGCTTAATGTTTCCACTCTTAGTTGTAAACCCAGGAGAACCTCTGAAACATTTGCCATTTTGATGTAAATAAAAATAACAAAACAGTTAAGGGGGAATTAAATTAACAGGTTAGAAAATAAAGTTATGCAGAAATTATGAGTGGTGACCACTTCAAAACCGTTCAGTCTTCCTAGAAACCATTCCAAGGGGATACATTTCTGCTTTTCCCCTATGGACAAAATATACCAGCATACTGGTCAGATTCATTCTGCATGAATCCCAGGGATCAGCTGGTGAGGAAACAGAGTTGACTAACAACTCAAAGCATCACTCGAAGCTGACCAGGTGGGAATTTGTGTATCAGTGGTGGTCTTTCAAACACTTTTACAGCTTCAAATGAACAGTTTTCTTTTGTTCAACAGTATAGATATGTCCCCTGTAACTTTATAACCACATAACTCAACATGACTCAAACACAAAAGTATGATTGCAAACACCACACCCTCCCTCTCTACCAAGTCTAAAACTGTCTTAAGTTGGCAACTGTGTCAATCGGAGCATGTTCGGGTACTGAGCTTTTTGTCATTTTCAATTATCTGTATAAGGAAATGGGAGCCATAAGATCTGCAAGAATAAAAATAAATCAAAGGGGACCCCTTTGCAAACCAAATGCAGCAATTTTTGTACTTTAAATTTGATTTCTCTTTTTAGCGTCCTTTGAAGAAAGTGTTGAATGTGTTGACCCTGGGGCATTTGTCACAGTTCTGTTTCTGCGGTGGTTGGCACATCTGTGCTTTATCCATGATGTGCCCCTATTCTGTCTTCTGAAGCTCTCCGGTTGGGGGTGCACATGGACTGCGCAGACTCTTCTGCAACACATGGGCATCTGCAGGCTCTATCCTCTTGTAGTAATTCTTTTTTGTTTCGATGATCTCAAAGCCAAACTTCTGGTAAAAGTCAATGGCTGATTCATTGCTGATCTGAACATGACTGAGGTGAAGGAAAAGAGAAATTCAGTAACAGACAGAACAGAAGAATTTATGAAAATGCAACATTTAACAACAGCATATACTGATTTATTATTAAACTAGTGCTAAAAGAATATGTTCACTGCAATATAGTAGACTCACAGGTAAATGTTGTCAAAAGTGCCATCCTTCTCACAGATGTTTAGCACATGATTCAGCATCTTTGTACCTGGAGAGGGACACAAATGGTAAGCTGTAAAAAGAAAAGAAGTTTACAAAGCGCACTACAGTGTCTGCTGTAGACTCTGAGCTCTTTACCAATTCCAAGTCTACGGTAGGGTGCTAGACAGCCGAGCGTCATGATGTACAGTCTCTTCTGGTTCTGAGAGTGGTCGACTCTACAGCACACAGCTCCCACTGCAATGTCATTGAAGTAAGCTGCAAGAGCAAAAGCAGGAAACACTGAATCAACACGGACACACTGGGAAAGCAAATTGTCTAATAGAGTAAAAAAAAAAAAATGGGTTTTTGACTACAGAGGGCAGTGCAATGTGAGGCTTTGTTGATGGGGCAAAAACTGGCCTTAAACTATTTTAATAAAGTTGTGAAAGAGGTGAAAGTTTATAAGTCTCCAGTGGTTTCCACATACCATACTTTTAAATTTGATACACTACAGTTCCCAATGAATCCTATGAGTATTTTTGTGCCTCCCCTGCCCTATGTCATTTATTTTTCTATGGTCCACTGTCACCATAAAGAGCACATTTTCTGCATGCATTCTAAAAAAGACATTTATTTAAAGTTATTTGAGTGTCAGCTACACCACTGATGTCTCTTACCTAGCTTTGCAAGCTCTCCAACTTCCAGTACATCTTTGTAAAACTTGTCATTGTAGCTGACAGGGAAGATGACTTGGTTCAGGCGTTTCAGCTGCTTAATGTTGTGGGGTGTAACATCCCCCAACTCGATCCGGCTACTGGAACAAGAGCAAAACGGTCAAATAGCTGACAGCACAGCACCAGAAAATATACAAAATATCTCCCATGCTTTCTGTGTTTTTGAATAACGGTTCTCTCAGCGTTGTTTTGGTGTGCACCTGAATGCAATTACTATGTTCACACCAGTAGGTAACAAATCTCACCAAGAGGGAAAACGAACTTGAGTTTGATTTAAGCATCCTTAGACTGCTGAGAACTTTTTTGTTCTCCTCCAACCTACGCACCTGGATGCAGCTGCTTTATTTTAATGTACATTTGTTACGATTTATTAACAGCATAGCATTTGATAGTGAAACAAAACTTGGCTTTGGGTATTGGATTATTAGCTACTCCTAATAAGCTATCTGAGGATAGTTGTGTATCAGGTCCTATATAACCTTTTTTAACTTTTAGAGACCAAACAATTTGTCACAATCCATAACAAAGACAACCATTCATGGCAACTGCAATTTATTCTTCAAGTATTATACAGTGACTTACAATCCAGAGTCACTGAAAACACAAATGCCACACAATCCACCTAAAATAGCATCTGAAGTGCATAATTCTGTTTTAGACTATGGTTTATTTGGGGATCGGGATGTGGCACACCTGCCAGGACAACCTGGAAATGTGATGCATTTGTGAATTAGGTAGTAACACAAATACAACCGTCTGTTTTGCCTTATCGAGGGGTTCACTGTGATATTTTTAGGACACCTACACATCCAAAAACAGCTGTGTCACGTGTTATCCGCTGGGATGTAGCGCCAGCATCTTTCAAACAGGAAAGTCCGAAATCCTATTTAACAATTAACACGGTGCAAGTTTAATCTTAGAATCGAGTCCTGTGGTGAACATGTGAGAGCCAAGACATGGAGCAACAACTCACCAACTAAAGTTGGTGTTGGTGCACTGTGAACACGAGTTAACAACATAAGCTAGCACAGTTAACACGTCGGTTGGTTTAGTTAGCTGATTTGGCGACCTTGTGCCAGCTAAAGTTAAACTGAGCTGCTGTCGACTTTCACACAAATCATGAGAAACCCAGGACCTGCCTATGTAGCTTAGCTGAACTGGGTTTAACGTTACTGACTCAGCTTCCCAGTAGCGGCTAGCTAGTTAACTGTTAGCTATGCTTCATAGCGGGAGGAACCAATCGACAAGCGGATAAACTTAACATTTACGAGAAAATTACATCGGTAACAGCGCTGCGACTCATATTTTCTGTCCTACACCTAAGTAAAAGTAGCTTAGCAAGCTAGCTAGCCTCACCGTCTCCTCCCCGCCTCCCCTTGTAGAAAAAACAGACATGAAAAACTTTACTCGTGCTAAGCTACTTAATTGTGACTTAAAAGGTTACACTCACCCTTTCATTGTAAACGGATATTATCCCTTATTTTCGATTAAGTTGGACTTTACAGCTGTTTGGGGCAAAAATGAGGAATTTTGACAGAGTTAGGGTCGGGGATGCCTCCCGTTTTACCCTCCACATGTAGCTGGTTGCGATGGTTGCACTTAGCTTAGCCGCCGCACTCCTTCCACGACTGTGTGGAGACTGTCAACCCTGACCCCCGCATGCGCACAACACTGCTACGTAATTAGTACGTAGGTATGCGTGGTGCGTCTCAGGTTCAGTGGTGGAAACAGGACTCAGGTGTTACTGGTTCACTGTTTTTCGAGTATATAATCGGCACATTTTGAAGCTGTAAACAAACGCAGCAGCATCACATTGTAGAAACACAAAGTAACACATTCGTACTACACACGCGAAGGCAAATAAAAGGACTAATTATGCAGAATAAGTCATATTTCTGAATTAAACGTAAAACACTTTTATTTACCATTTATACTGCTGAGTAAAGAAAAGAAATTTCTACCAGGGATCAGAAGGTTTTATCATCTCTCAAAGGATAGGTTCAGTTTGTCGAGTCCTAAAAAGTAAGTAAGTATTTTAGTATGAAAATATGTCAAATATGTCCAAATATTTTATATTTGTTCTTATTTTGAATGTTGGTTATAGAAAGGGAAACAATTTTAACATGCTAACTATCCAAAATGATGGGTGATGGGTATTCTTGATATTTAATAGACTAAATAAGGAGTTAACCCATTAAATAAAATGCATATCATTTATATAATACTCATTACTCATTTGTAGTGTTAGTTGCAGTCTTGCTGCTTTATACTGGTAATGGAAAAACACTACCTTGTGTTTGTTAATCACTTGAAATACAAAAAAGAAGCAATTTGATAAAACACTCTATTAAAATAAATGAACTCCTATAACTACATTTAGACACATTTACAAAAAGAGGGGCACATAGGAGTTACAAATTAGTTGTTAATGAAATTATGTACTTTGGACTTAACCTTGGTTTTAGGCTCCTAGGAAGTTTGTTGCTTTATCCAGTTTGTAATCCAGTTTTGTGTTTTTAATTGTGTTTACACTGCAAGTGTTTTGTGATTTAGCAGTACAGGACATGAATGTATACAATATATTTTGTAATGCTGTATTGGTGTGATTTAGTATATATTTGAAGAGTGAATTAGGGCAATGGTTGAAGTTGGTCACAATGGTCACAATTGAAGACGTGGGATTTGTAGGGGTGTAAAACCTGAGATGAGGCCTGTAAGTCCGTACTCAGGGTAAAATATGTATTTCTTGTAAGAATGTCAGATTTACGTAGCCTGTAAGAATATTATGTCATATAATTATATATATTTATATGGTAAAACTCCTCCATTACTGGATTAGTTTGTCTAGTTTTTCTAAACGTTTTAGTATTTTTTTCTTTTAAAATAACTATTTTCAATACACAGACTAGAAAACTAAAATAAAAATCTAAACCAACTTTTTAAAGCATCGACGATACAATGACTAGAAATAAACGTGTTTCCCTTAATTTCGACGAATATGTTAAGAAATGGAGACACTGTGCGGAGAGAAAGAAAACACCACAGGGCAGCGCCTCCATTTTGGCTCCAACGTTCCTGCAAAGATATTCAGCACATGAGAGATAGGCGCACCATGGCCTAAATGGTCTTTTACCTTAAAGTGGTGGAGGTGGCTTAGATGTTTTTATTATTCCCAGTAGCATTAATCTGATGACAAAATAATTTAGTCATTTAGTAATCATAGCATGAATACAAGACTGTATATTTTTTATTTACACCATCGTCCTGTCTAGATTAGTTTATCAAAATCACTTGTACGTACTAGAGCTGAAACATCATAAACCAAACAGAATTAACTTTAGGTTTGGTATATTTTTTACATAAAGCTCTCACGACCGGAGTCGCGTTTATTATTAAAGACTCCCCTATGTTAGCGCTATGTTGCGGTACTTGCTGTAGACGACAAGTAACCCAGAGCGATCGATCTCCAGTGTTCATCGCTTGAGAATCTTTGCGGCAGACCCGGGGCGGATCCAAAATGGCGGCAGTTTCAGGGGCCCAGCAGTAAAACCGAGCGACGAGTGAATGAAGTCAGCTGATCTCAGCCTGCTGTCACGCATCGCAGCCACCACCGTTTCTCTCTCGAGGTAAGACAGCAAAGCACCAGTCGGTAAATATTATATTTTGTTCTACTGTGTTGTGTAATCTCAGTAATATGGATTTATATCAGATCTGCTGTGTGATGATAATGAAATGATTTCGGTTTCTCGTTGCGCCAAACGGTAGATCAGCAATTTTCAGCCAGGCCGACAAACCAGTCTTGGTATCGTTTTAATATCACCGTCCTAACCTTTATGGTTAGCTAACGCTGCTGTCGTTGTGTTAGTGGATGTCACAGTGGTCATTTCAGACGTGTATGTTTCAGATTAATCGGGATTTTCGCTTTGCTGCAACAGTAGTTGCAGTGTCGAGGAAAGCTGTTGGAAGATCCTGCACTGAGATCAGTTTCAAAGCCAAGGCGCACAGCCGTGCTCATCAACATACTGAGCCTACCTGGTAATGTCCATGTCATTAAATCACTCCTGCTGGCGCGGCTGTCTGCCTTAAAAAAACTACAGTTCAGCTGAGCTCCCTGCAGTCAGCTAACTCCATTAAACCTTTGCAATTAACAGCACGGTGTCAGGGTAATTTCGCTTGGTCATGTCACTTACATGCAGCATTTCTGAGCCTATTTCTGCACAGGCACTGTGTAGCTACATGTTCATGGAGTATTTCTCCTCAGTGATGACTGCAGACAGACAAAAGGCACTGTGTGCTTGGTTCTCCCTGGTTTACAAGTTATATTTCTCAATTGAATGTGATTGTAATAGACATACATCAGTAGTACTAATGAAGCATACAGTGATCTTTAGTAAATCCCTGGACGATTTTCCTTGAAGTATTTTTTTTGAGGGGGGTTCTCTAGTGTTTCCACATATAATTTGTACTTTCCAGTTTCTCGCCATGCTAGTTTTCCACTTCCTTAAAGAGCCTGATACAGTCAGACCACTCAGTCATGTGCCAGCATCATATGATCAACTGTCGTGTCTGTTCATAACTCATTAATCTGGAAGTTGGGAGCAAATGGTGGAGCCCTTTCAAGGTTTATATGTAGTCCAATTCGGTAGTGAAATGAGCACCAATCAACCAATTACAAGTTTTTTATCATTAGAAAAATAGACTTTATCTATTGAATGCATGTTTCTCTTTAAAGGCTTAAAAACAGGTACACAATCATTTTAAAGTTCCAGGTGTGCCTGTCTTTTAGGTAAACAAGACAAATTATTTATTTGAAGTGTGTTGATTTTTGCATGTTTTTTTTGTTTTTTTTTTGTTTTTTTTATAAAATGTGCCATTCCTGCGTTGCCCAGGTGGTGGAGCTGCCTTACCCCTCCACAGATGGGCTAAGCTGCCTAGCGTAAACAGGAAGATCTGTTCATCAGGGGGAAGGACAAGCAAAGGGCACAGATGTAGTGTGTGTGATATGATTGTCTGATAGAGAATGAGAAAGGGGAATACAGATATTTATTAATATGTGTTTGTTGACTGATCTATTGTGTGTGTGATGCACAGTACAGGCTCCAGCGTGCTGCAGATAAAGCCGGGCTTCAGTGTGTGCACAGCATCTGCGGTCAGCTCTATGTGGGGATGGGTTTATGTCACGACTGACTGCTAAAATGTTGCTGTATTATATAGCACCTGTGTGATATAATATATCCCTCCCACCAAAAAAGGGATTGAAATGCTGAATCTGAAGATATTCCCATGGAAGACAGATGTGTTCCTTCATGTGAAACTGGTGCTTTTGTACATGTGTGAAGGGAAAGCAGAGGAACATATGATCCCTCTAATGTCAGGATCAGGGTTTTAACACACTGATGAGCAAATATTTTTCTGTTGATCAGTGGATTTTTTAAAATGAGCTTTCATTTTCTATATATTGTCAATATATAATTTTATTTTTCTGCCATTACACTGGGAAAACTCATTTTGTTAAACTTTGCTCTTACACAGAAATGTATTGTTGGATGATACATTTTTTATGTTTAAGGGGAAATAGATTTAATTCTCTTCATATTCAGATTCAAAAGGCCTGTGTTACCAGTCTTTCTAAACTCTGATGAAATCAGATGAGTTGTTATTGTAGATCAGAGGTTATATTATAACTGGCAAAATAGCAGTGGGGTTAACCTCATCTTCAGCCTTCTGTTTAATTTAATAGTATTGAATTTTACTGAAGTATCATCTCTTTTCACGGTCGATCCCTTTTGAGACTATGACATATTGTTAATTGTGACTTCATACTCTGTTGTTTGGTTCTTACATTATTCTTCTCTCTGTACAGTTAGTCAATAAACCAGCAAAGATGGACATGTCCAAGCTTCCTAAGATCAGGGATGAAGAGAGAGAGCACCAGTTTGGATACGTCCACGGAGTCTCCGGACCAGGTTGGTCACCGCACATTTTAAAACTCAGTCCTGACTGTGAAAGTCCTTGTACACTTTGCTCTTATAACATTGTAATACAAGACTTAAATTTGCAGCATATTAGACGATTACTGCCGTTTTTCTGTTTTGCTGTTTTGATTGAATTCAGACTGATTGTTTACCTTGTTTGTATTTCTAGTGGTGACGGCCACAGCCATGGCTGGAGCTGCCATGTATGAGCTTGTCCGTGTCGGCCACAGTGAGCTAGTCGGAGAAATTATCAGGTTGGAGGGAGACATGGCCACAATCCAGGTCTACGAGGAGACATGTATCCTTTTTTTTTTTGTTCATTTGCTGCTTTTGTTTCATGTCACAGTCTCCATATTACTGACCATTGTTTAACCTTATACTAAATGAGGCAGAGTCAGTGGCCAGTGTGGAACTGAAAGACAACAGCTTCAAATCTATTTTTAAATATTAATATAATGCATTTTGTTACCTTTTTTTAACCCTAACTCCACGCAGGTAATATTCTCTCAAAATATGTAACAGACACAAGTATTTAACCAAACAGTTTAAGATCTTAACACGCCATGGTCACAGTCAGGAGCTGACAAACACAAAAAAGACACAAGACCAATATAAAGTAGCATAAAATAGGAATACTCAAGTACTTCCATTGTACTTAGGTACAAAGTAGTTTCCACCACTGCTCGTCTGATTGTAACTGGGTTTTCCTGAGCTGGATCACAGCCGGCGTGTCCGTCGGAGATCCTGTGCTGCGGACGGGGAAACCTCTCTCTGTGGAGTTGGGTCCAGGAATCATGGGCTCCATCTTTGATGGTATCCAGCGACCCTTGAAGGACATCAATGACCTCACACAAAGTATCTACATTCCCAGGGGTGTAAACATTGGAGCCCTAAACCGAGACATCAAGTGGGAATTTTCTCCCAGCAAGAGCCTGCGGGTATGAGTCTGTTCAGAGGTTAGGCCTTCATCTTTGTATGTTTGAATCCTCAGTCTGATTTACTGTCTGCCTCCTCTCTTTTCTCTCTGTTAGGTTGGCAGTCACATCACGGGAGGTGACATCTATGGTATGGTGTATGAGAACTCCCTTATCAGGCACAAGATCATGCTGCCTCCCAGAAACCGAGGCACTGTGACTTATGTGGCTCCTCCTGGAAACTACGACGTCACCGTGAGTCCAGCAGACTTCTAGCTATAGTTGAGCTTTAAAAGTGCTGTTGTGTTGCTTCGTGTTGATGGTGTGTGTGTGTGTGTGTGTGTGTGTGTGTCAGGATGTGGTGATGGAGCTGGAGTTTGAAGGAGTGAAGGAGAAATTCACCATGGTGCAGGTGTGGCCTGTCAGACAAGTGCGTCCCGTCACAGAGAAGCTGCCCGCCAATCACCCGCTGCTGACTGGACAGAGAGTGCTGGACGCACTTTTCCCGTGAGTCACAAGTCTTAATTTTTATTTTTTTTAATTCTTCTGAAAAAAAATTTTAAACTATTTTTTTCCTCTTGTAAAGATGTGTGCAGGGAGGAACCACAGCCATCCCAGGAGCTTTTGGTTGTGGTAAGACTGTCATCTCCCAGTCCCTGTCCAAATACTCCAACAGCGATGTCATTATCTACGTAGGTTGTGGGGAGCGTGGTAACGAAATGTCAGAAGTACTGCGAGACTTTCCTGAGGTGGGTATTGATCGTGTTGCGATAACAGTGACTTAAATCTCTATTCAGGGTGACTGACAGTGTGATCTGACCCACAGCTGACCATGGAAGTGGATGGAAAGACAGAGAGCATAATGAAGAGAACAGCCCTCGTGGCCAACACCTCCAACATGCCTGTAGCTGCCAGAGAAGCCTCTATCTATACAGGTTACTGTCCCCAGTGGAGAAATAGCTTTACTAGATTATGATGACTCATTTAGTCTCTTGCAGTGATTCATTTGTGGTGCGTACTAACTGAGTTTATTTTGGCAGGAATCACGCTGTCTGAGTACTTCAGAGACATGGGATACAACGTGAGTATGATGGCTGACTCCACCTCCCGTTGGGCCGAGGCACTCAGGGAAATTTCTGGCCGTCTGGCTGAGATGCCCGCTGGTAAGTTTCTAGTTTCTTGGAGATTAAAATAAAGGCTAAAGGTAGATTTGCATTGTTTTTCTGGCAATGACTAATAAGAAGTGTTACAATGGATAACAGGAAATGAGAAACCCATTTTGTACAGATCAGGCTTTTTCTATTTTGTGATCAGTTTCTGCTTTATAAAAGGAAGTTGTAGTGAATCTGTGAACTTGAGTCTGAGGTTTTACAGTCTTCTGCTCATTCTACCAATGACCCAGACTCTCTGTTCTCCCTTTATCCTCTTATATCCACATCAGAATAAACAATTCTGAAATTCAGGAAGACCCTTTTAGCCATATTCATAATTTTAGTTTACAGACACATTAATGTGCCACAGGGTGTTATAATATACTCTTCCAAATTATTACACTATAGATAAATTGATGGACCAGTTGAAATAGTTCCAGCTCCTCAACTGGGACCATTTGCTGGTTCTCTCAGTGTTGTGAGAGTGAATACAATATTTTGTAGGTTTTGAACTTAGTCAAACTAATCAAGTCATTTGAAGATGTTCTATTGAGATATCAGCACCTGTGGTGAATGAACCACTAGGGTGCTGTATTTTTACATTTTTAATGCTTGAATGTTCCTAACGTGGTGCACTGGTTTTGTTGTACTTTAGAGTTGTTCTAACTCACTAGAAAAGAGCATGGCTGTAAAGTGTAATATTACTACGTGATTTTCCGTATCTCTCCACAGACAGTGGTTATCCTGCCTACCTGGGTGCCCGACTCG
Organism: Helostoma temminkii; assembly: GCA_900302695.1. Classification (NCBI taxonomy): domain Eukaryota; kingdom Metazoa; phylum Chordata; class Actinopteri; order Anabantiformes; family Helostomatidae; genus Helostoma; species Helostoma temminkii. Next base: position 96,040 of record OMLM01013968.1, on the reverse strand, counting down.
CCTCCTTCTACGAGCGTGCTGGCAGGGTGAAGTGTCTCGGCAACCCTGAGAGGGAGGGCAGTGTCAGTATTGTAGGAGCGTGAGTACAGCTTTGTCTCACTAGAGGGAGATGTTACTCTAGACATATTTTTATTTTTTAATGAAAATGTTTTGTTTTCTCAGTGTATCTCCTCCTGGTGGTGACTTCTCTGACCCCGTTACTTCAGCCACACTTGGTATTGTACAGGTACACGATCAAACTCTAATCCCACTGTTTCTCTAATGAAGCAGATCAGCTTTGTGTTTATCAGAGATTATTTAAAATGTGTCTGGTATTTTCTGTCTTAGGTGTTCTGGGGTCTGGATAAGAAGTTGGCTCAGAGGAAGCATTTCCCCTCTGTGAACTGGCTGATCAGCTACAGTAAATACACTCGTGCTCTAGATGAATATTATGACAAGCACTTCCCTGAGTTTGTGCCCCTGCGTACCAAGGCTAAGGAGATCCTGCAGGAGGAGGAGGACCTGGCTGAGATTGTGCAGCTTGTTGGAAAGGTAATTCAGCAGTGAGTTGATGGATGGACACGGTTTCTCTAAGGATTTCATGCACGAAGGTTCAAAGTTACAAACATGTTGTACATAACTATCACACCTGGTAATCACTCCAACAGGCATCACTGGCAGAGACAGATAAAATCACCCTGGAAGTAGCCAAACTGATCAAAGATGACTTCCTGCAGCAGAACGGTTACACTCCCTATGACAGGTAATGTAATACTGTTCTGTACATGTTAATCTAAAATGGCTTGAAATGTTTGTATTTCTCTAATATATGTGTATGTTTATTTTGTGTGTCTCCTCAGGTTCTGTCCCTTCTATAAGACAGTGGGCATTCTCTCCAACATGATTGCCTTCTATGACATGGCGAGGCATGCGGTCGAGACCACAGCTCAGAGCGACAACAAGATCACCTGGGGCATGATCAGGGAGCACATGGGAGAAATCCTCTACAGGATCAGCTCAATGAAATTCAAGGTGTGTGTGATTTATGTGTGAATACATGTGCCTGCGAAAGCTTCATGTGTCAATTCTGCAGTTCTCAGT